>JXTB01000006.1:2250254-2263700 GCA_002914805.1 Parasponia andersonii
ACTAATATAAATGAAATTGCTATGTAATCTCGTTATTATTAGCTCTTTATTAATGCGAGGAATTGGGTGTCATTAGGAACTTTGAGATATCACAACTATACAACCTGACCTACATTGTAGTACATGAGTAAGTACTATATTACCCTTGATTATGAAGCCTATATTTTAGTACCAATCACACTTACTATAAAAGGTAATTGGAAAAGAACAACTTAGTGCATTGTAAAGACGAGGACATGCTATCTTTTAAGAAACTTCATACTTAAATAATAAATGTTGGAATATTAGAATAGAATAATTAAATATTATAAAATTTGCAGCAGAAGTAAGTTTATTAAAATCAGATGATTAGGAAAGATTTAATTTACATCTCAAAAATTAAAAATTTAGACAATAAAGTCCTTCATTACGTAATAAAGAACTAAAGTATACAATTTACTGCATACTAAGGTATTATGGTGACTCAGTATAATAAAATTATGTAATATAGAGCTAAATTAGCCAATTACTATAATTTTAAATAGTTTTATGTGTTTTGATTTAGGGAATTTAGTAAGACCTATATCTCTAATTACTGAATTTTGTAGGACAACTCTAAATTAGGAATTCAAAATCCTCAATTATGTTAATAGTGCCCCCAATCAGTAGTAGATAACCATATAAGACTTGATTTGGTAAATTTAGTAAGGTATCGATATCGAATTAGTGAATTTAATAAGAGAAAATCTCAATTATAAGTTCAAAATCATCAATTATGATACTCACTCCCCTAATCACTTGTAGATAACCATAGGAGACTTGATTTAGTAAATTTAATAAGGCATCTATCTTGAATTAGTGAATTTAGTAGGAAAAAATCTCAATTACGAGTATAAAATCATCAATTATGTTACTAGTACCTCAATCACTAGTGGATAATTATAGGAGACTTGATTTGGTAAATTTAGAAAAGTATCTGCCTCGAATTAGTGAATTTAGTAGGAGAAAATCTCAATTATAAGTTCAAATTCATCAATTATGTTACTAGTACACTAAATCACTAGTGGATAACCATAGGAGACATGATTTGGTAAATTTAGTGAGGCATCTACCTAGAATTAGTGAATTTAGTAGAAGAAAATCTCAATTACAAGTTTAAATTCATCAATTACGTTACTAGCGTACCTAATCACTAGTGGATAATCATAGAAGACTTGATTTAGTAAATTTAGTAAGGTATCTATCTCGAATCAATGAACTTAGTAGGAGAAAATCTCATTTACGAGTTCAAATTCGTCAATTATGTTACTAGTACAATCAATCACTAGTGGATAACCATAGGAGACTTAATTTGGTAAATTTAGTTAGATATGTAATTCAATTAGTGAATTTAGTAGGAGAGAATCTCAATTACAAGTTCAAAATTATCAATTATGATACTAGTGCTTCCAATCACTAGTGAATAACCATAGGAGACTTGATTTAGTAAATTTAGTTAGACATGTAATCCAATTAGTGAATTTAGTAAGAGAAAATCTCAATTGCAAGTTCAAAAATCTCAATTATCATAGTAGTGCACCCAATCACTAGTGGATAACCATAGGAGACTTGATTTGGTAAATTTAGTAAGGCATCTACCTCGAATTAATAAATTTAGTAGGAAAAAATCTCAATTACGAGTTCAAATTCATCAGTTATGTTACTAGTACCCTCAATCACTAGTGGATAACCATAGGAGACTTGATTTGACAAATTTAGTTTGACATGTAATCCAATTAGTGAATTTAGTAGGAGAAAATCTCGATTATAAGTTCAAAAACCTCAATTATCATACTATTGCACCCAATCACTAGTGGATAACCATAGGAGACTTGTTTTAGTAAATTTAGTAAGGAATCTACCTCGAATTAGTGAATTAGTAGGAGAAAATCTCAATTAAGAGTTCAAATTCATCAATTATGTTACTAGTGCTCCCGATCACTAGTAGATAATAATAAGAGACTTGATTTGGTAAATTTAGTTAGACATGTAACCCAATTAGTGAATTTAGTAGGAAAAAATCTCAATCATAAGTCCAAAATTATCAATTATGATACTAGTGCACCCAATCACTTGTGGATAACCATAGGAGACTTAGTTTAGTAAATTTAGTAAGGTATCTACCTCGAATTAGTGAGTTTAGTAGGAAAAAGTCTCAATTATGAGTTCAAATTCATCCATTATATTATTAGTGCTCCTAATCACTAGTGGATAATTATAAGAGAATTTAATATGAGAAAATTTCAATTAGTTGTTCAAAATCCACAAATATGATACTAATGGCCCTAATAACTACTGGATAACCATAACAGACTTAATTTGCTAAATTTAGTTAGATTAATATCTTAAAAAATTGAAAGTTGGCCCTTTTTTTTTAGTTTTGCATATCTAGTAATCCCAATTCCAAAATTTCGGACACAATCAAAAATTCGAAATCATGATGATAGTGGAGGGANCCCCCCCCCACTCTAATAATGCAATGGAGGCCTAACAGTACGCCTACTGGTGCTCAATGTATCAGATTGGACTACTCTAAGGGAATTTTGAGCCAAATTGTTATATTAAATACTATTTGAGCCCTTTACTTGAGCCTTTATTAATTTAAATACTATTTGAGCTTTATATGTATATATAAATACCATTTACGCCCTCTATTTCCTCTATACTAGGATCATTTAGTGTTGTTGTTCATAATCTACTCTTAATATTTGCTGGTGCTGGCTAGAGGGCCACAGAAGGTGGTAATGTCACATACTACTTAGCCACGAAAATCGAAGAACCTGAGTTACTATAGTGAAACTAGAGGCTCAAGCAACTACTCATCTCCATCTATGAAGCCAAGCTGCAAATGTGGGGAGTTAGCAGTGATTAGGGCTTCGTAGACAAATGAAAACTTGGGGAAAAGGTTTTATGGTTGTCCACTATTCATGAGTTTTGTTAACACCCTTTCTTTCTTTCACCACTAAAGTAAAGGAGTAATTTTTATTGGAAACAAGAATAAAATTGTTACCTCTCAACACCCTTTCTTTCTTTCACCACTAAAGTAAAGGAGTAATTTTTATTGGAAAAAAGAATAAAATTGTTACCTCTCGATCCAATATGGTTGAAATTTTTAAAAAGGTTTACGTGTTTTGTGATGCAGGAGAAGGACAAGGAAGCTTCTTGTAGATTCTTCCTTTGGCTTGATCCGAAAATATGTAGAAGATCTATAGACATAATCCCTGATTTGTTACAAAGAATCAACGCCAAAAAGAGAGAGAATGAGAAATTATAGAGTTCATATTGTAGAATTAGATTCTATGTAATTTATGTGTCCATATTGTTAGTGATTTTAGTGCTATTTTATGTTTGCGTTAGGGCCCTAGTGTTTAAATTTATGATCTATAAAATAATTTTAAGAGTGTAAAATTTACCCAACTTTGGGTACATTTATGTGTCCAACTACTAGTTTTTGGTACTATAACAACAGACTAATTATTTGTGTATACTTCCTCTAGAGAAGAAATCCGCACTTATAGTACTATAGTAGTTGTCGTATGGGTCTATGAAATCAAATATTATTGATTAAATGGGCCACCTTCCATAAAACTTATATAACAACTTCCAATAAGTAACAACAGTCTGTTCACATGCCCGTAACCTCTCATTTCTTAGCCCATTTGTTCCATTATAGTCCGTGAAAATATGACATCGGTATATAACAATATTATATTTTTGAAATAGCCAAATGAATATAATTCAATGTTCATTGGAGATGTTGGTATTGGGATTCACTGAATGAAAAGGTTGACGAGTAGTTTTCCATTACGAAACATTAAATTCTGCCTATCATGATGAAAAGAAATAGGGATTAGTTAAATAATCGAGTACGTGACAATTTGGCAATCTTGTTTTTATATTGCTATTGGCTGACGCAATGTAACAGAAGAAAGAAACACTACCATACAAGGCAAATCATATTAAACTGAGCATCACAAAAATGGCTTGAGAGCCTGAATTTTATGACCCTAACCACACAACAAAAGATGATGCTTGAGTACACCACAGTGGCCACTCAATCCTGAACAACTTAACCAGATCATAAAGGCACATTCTAAAACCTATATTGTCAAATTAAAAACCTGAGTCATGCATTCGTACAAGCTGATAAAGAGTAAAGCCACCTAAACATTTAAGTACTTAGTGCAATAGATATCCGTATTATCTAATAACTAAACTAACACAAATTGATCCATTCAGGATGAACCCAATCCCAATTGCCGATGCTTCGCATTTCAGGTCCGATGAGCTGGTGATGTACCTGTGAACATGTTCTGAGCCTTCAACTTCTTTGTGGCGAAACGATGGTCCACAGGTGACTTCTTAGGATTACACATGGGGCCTTCCAAATTTGCTTCGTGGCCATTACCCTTACTCCGCCACTAATTTTCAGCAAATTTGTGAAAATGTTCTTCATAGTCTCTCAGGCAGGTGCTCTTTACCTTTTTCAGGTTATGACACACAATCAATGCCAGCATCTTCAGCCTAACATCGTCAACATTAAACTGCAAACAATAACACTTATTCTAAGACAGATACAGAGAAATTCTTTCCAATAAAATATGCACGTACTATTCATAATACTTACCCTCTCAGCAGTAAGCTCACTCAAGAAAATGGACTCCATATACTTCATCATGAACAGCCCACAATCAATCCCATTACTCTGCTGCGGAATATCTGGCTTTAGATCTATCTTGAATTCTGCAAATTTAAACCCATCTGGCATACCCATCTTTATGTCAAAAAAAAATAGTTTGTCCAATGTCTGTAGCTACGAGCATTAAGTGGTAGATGGTTAGTCACAAATATTATTGCACATTAGTTTATATTAATCACATATCTACATAACCAAGAATACCATTTCCAGGGTTGCTTCTATACAAGCAGTCTTATGCCTTGCAGCCACTATAGAATCCCACGTATTAACCGTTCGTAGCTTCAGCTTTATATTAGCCAAAATCCAGTGCCCTCTTACTCCATCACTCAATAGTACGGGGACTAATATCTTATTTTGATAAAGTAAAACACAATCTTAGTACTAATTCTAAAACACAAATAGAAGCAAAACAAAAACAAGTTGAAAAAATAAATCAAACTCAGTGGAAACCTTTTCACAACTCTTTAAATCACCAAAATGCAAATCACATTCTCCATGAGATACCTCCTTCTGAAAACTACCAAACTCTTTTACAATATCTCCATAGTTTGCTTTCTCTTCAAGCATAAACTTGGCAATACACCTTTGAAAAAGCCTAGAACCTGTAATTACAGAAAAATTTTAATAATCAATACTCACTTTAGAATAACATATCAAACTGGTTCTAAACAAGTAAATAAATTACCTCAGCCTCAGTCTTATCCATGTTTTAGCATTTAAAAGACTATAATGACTCTTGCTGCAAACATAGCACTCCATTCAAAAAAGTTGGCTTCAATTATCTTTAACATTAACACACAATAATCCAACAAACTTACCAGAAATTATTCCAATGCGTTGATTTCTTCGAATTAACTTCCTTATTTTTCTTAGACTTGACACATTAAAGTTTCATGATGAGAATATAAATAACAAATTTTTTTACCATTATAATAAACCACCAAATCTTGTCTCTAATCCATGGAGACAAACATGCACAATTTCTCTTCAAGTTTCTATTCAATCGGTCCTATAATTCAAGTAAAACAATATTAACTAGGTCCCTGAAAACAAAAACAAATAAAAAATACAGCCTTTTAACTATCCCTAAATTCTATAACCAATAAACACATCCTCATGCATATAGGCATTACATTCAAGGGTTCTGGATACCCGTATATCCTTACCACATTCAAAGAATCGTTTCCACAACAAAAAAAACTTCATGTCACACAACACTATTCCACAATTAAAACGTCACGATATCAGGTGACAGTATCGTGACAATATATATATTTTGAAGTTTTAATATCGATAAAAAAGTGAAAAGATATGAAAGATATTTTTTCTCTGTAAAATACTGATAATATTGAGGATATGTAAAATGTCGGTAAAAAATGAGCTTATATTGAGATATTGAAATATCCATAGAAACGTCGATTTTTTTAATCTTTTTTTAATAGATATGTAAATCATGACTCTCTCTCTATAATATGTAGACAAAATTTTAGAATTACTTATATTTGATGAGAATATTTACACTAAGTATATTTATTATTTTGGAATCTTTACATGAGATCTTCATGACTTTTGAATGAAATTTTAGACTAAGATGAGAATTTTTTTTATGACTTTTAACTTCATAAAAATTTATTTTGGTATTCATATATTTGAACTATTCTATATTATTAGTAATTTTTATTATTTTTTCAATGTAATTTAGAACTATTTATAGGGCTAATTTGATATAGTTGTAGATTCTTAAAGAATCACTAGTAGTTGTGCTGAAGGAAAAATCTATTGTAGCATAAAGTTGCTAAGTGTTGGGTAAATTGTAATTAAAAAGTGTTGTGACCTAGAAAAATTGTATAAGTGTATTTGGTAAATTATATAACTGAATTATTGTGAAAATATAAATTGACCAAAATATACATCATTTTACAATTAAACTCGTTTTGCAAAGTCTTATTAAATAGATCCGTTAACCAATTTTTTTTTTATATGGATTAAGCATATTAATATTTTTTTTCAAGTGTTATGATACAAAAATAAAATCACTTAAATTTATTACCGATCTTCTAACATAAATTTAGCAAAACTTGGGGTTTTTCTATTAATTGATCAATATAGCTACAGTATTAATTGATTAGGTGAGATTTGATTAATGTATTCAGATGCCTTTTTAAGAGGAACTATCTAACAATATCAACCGAGAATTTCATCATCGGTAAAGTATACAGAAGAGGTTTGTGCAATTCTATATGACAAAATTATACTTGCAGTAGTATTGCTAAAAGTTTAGACATCTTCAAAGAGGCAAGACTTGAGGAATTGAAAAATATAATTCAACTGAATGATAAAGGAGAAAAAGAAAAAGGAGACAAAAATGTTAATCGTACAATAACTTTTCTCAATATCATTTTACAACTATTCGTACAATGGTGGCAGCTTGGTATCTTTATTACATGAGATGAGATCCTGTGTTAGTATGTCAATTACCTATAAAACCATGGACCCTTATAAATAATCTACCAATTGGAAGCAGTGCTTGCACAAACAAACTCTAGCTCAATCATCGTCGTCGCTGAAAGCACAAGCTAAATTCCTTGGGGCTTGAGTTTTCTGAGCCTGAGAATCAACATTATTTTCTCTTTTACTGCATGATTCTGAAGTACGCTGATCTTTATTAGTTCCAGTGCAATGAGGACCCAATCTTTGTGATTTAGATAAAACGATTAGAATTATAGCCACAGAAAGGCAGCTAGATGGATATGGACTGAAATAAGCGTGGGATAATAAAATGACATTCAAAATTTACTTTTGTTTAAACTAAAATTGTTTGCTTGACATGATTGAATATAAACTTTAAATCATTCACAAAAAGTTGAGACAATTCTCAGGGTCTAGTGTCTGAAACATGGATGGATATGCTTGCTAAAACACACAGATTGATGTTGGATACTAAGAAAAATTTACATGCTGCAAATACATTGCTAAAATGACAACCAAGGCATCCGTAAGGCAAATATAAAACTAGCAAATAGCCTCGATGATAGTCACCTCAGTTGCAAAGGCAAGGCCATAATGAAGCATTGTTTTTTCAGGCAAGTTACGCTGCATGTAGATCATTAAATCCTTCCCATTAAAGCATAGACATTGCTTTCACGTGGGGCGTATTCATTTAAGCTCTTCTAAGACTTCTAAAGCTTCATCAAAATTTCCCAAGTTCATGAGTATACTAGCCTTCTGATACATAGGAAGTGGATGCTTGTTATCTGCTAAAATAGCCTTCTCCAACATCAATAAAGCTTCCTCACTTCTCTGTCATATACTAGGAATGTAATGTCTAAAAGTTTCAGCAACAAAACAATTCTTCATCATATCATAACATAATAAAACCAATGAATTCAGCACACAAACTATAAGAAAGGGTATGTGCATATACAAATCTTGAAACAAGTTCTGAAATAAATTTTGAGAGTAGTTTCATGGTCTGTAAACTATAACAATCCCCCATTGCACATGTGCAATTTAATCAGTAGCAAAGACAAAAAAGAAAACCAATTATGATAACTATAATAAGTTTCAAATAATCAGTGCAACCACAAAACTACAAGCTTTATGAACTAATCATTTTAATTACGCTCTCGTGGGGAAAAAAAATAAACAAGTCATCAAAAACAAACGTATTTCATAAATATATACCATCTACATGTTCATACCAACTTTAGTTAGCAATCAAAAAGAAGGAAGCTCTTGGCCTATATTTCTCTACCACAAAGCTCAAGCCTTTATTTCTTTTTAATTCAAGTTTGAAGTTTAATAGCAGTCAAGTTTGGAGTTAATAATGACACGTTAAATCCTAAATGTAAATCACGTTAAGAAAATATCAGGATAACATAGCTTGAAGTCTACCCCGTTTGGTCTTTTTCTTTCTAACCTGGAGTTAAGAGAAACCCAAATAACCCTCCCTCCCTGTGATTTTATTTATACGAGGAAAGAGGCTAACTAATACTACCAATTTACAAAAGCAGTAATTTTGGAGTATTTGCTTATGATTTTTCTCACTCAAATCAGAGTTCATGGAATACATTTATTTCATCATTTCATCTGAATAAGTCTACAAGAGCAACATATGGTTTAGCAAAATGATTTCAAAACCCACCTAAAGTCCAAGAGCTAAACGACTTAGCTATAACAATTGAGAGGAAGCAATTAACTATTAAGCTAAAAATATTTCTCAGAAAGCGTGAAGAATATTTTTTTTGGGTATCAATACGAAGGACTAAATCAACTAAGCCAACAAAATGCGTTTTCATAACAGAAGAAAATTAAGAGGAAAAAAAGAAAAAAGAAATGGCATGGTTTCATTTAGTGCTATGTACCATATGTTGAATAAATCAACAATTGTAACTCACTAACCAATCGCAATAGGAACAGTAGAAAGGCAGCCGCAATAGAAATAGTAAAAAGGGAAGCCGCAGTAAGAATAGTAAAATGGGGAGCCGTAATAGGATTAGTAAAATGGGCAGCCACAATTAGAATAGTAAAAAAGGCAGTCGTAATAACAATAGTCAAAAGAGCAACCGTAATAGCAATAGTAAAAGATGGTGTTCACACCACTTTTCAAGTTCTATAAATACAGAGAGTTTCATCACTTGTTTAGCATCCCATTCTAAATCGTTTTCCTTTCTAAGAGAGAATTCAAACCTAAGAATTCCTCTTAGTCTCCCACTTATTTTCTCCTAAATTGTTTAGAGAGAGTGTTTTCTCCTATTTTAAGAGAGGGAGGTTCATTTGTTCTTTTCTTGTATTTAAAGAGAAGTAAGTCGCAATCTCCTTTTCATAGTGAAATTCTTCACAAATTTATCCGTAGATGTAACCTAAATTGAGTCAACCAAGTTAATTCTTTTGTGTGACTAATCTTTTTTATTTCATCCAAATTTTCTCAACTCGTATTTTAGCAGTGTGTTATCGCTTCCGTAAAACCGATCTCCTAACACAGTATAAAACTAGAAATTGCACAAATAGAATAAAAGAACAACATATAAAATTTCTTCAGATATTTAACAAATTTCGCTAATAAGGATAAAATTAATCAAAATTAGCAAGAAAAATAAAATTCCATAAGGAGCGGTTTCTCACCAGTCATCCACGTGTCTCCTACTGCTGACGCTGGATTCTCCAACTGTTCACGTGTCCTTGTTGTCTCAAAGCTCTATGACCTCCAAGCAAGATCGGAGAGGTGGGAGTGGCTACCTGCAAAGACTCTCCGATGCTTAAGTCAGTGGTTTATCTTTGTGTTTGGTAGCAAGGAAAAATATTTCAGTATGAAGATCTATGTCTCTTTCTATGGATCTCTATCTATTTTCTTGTTTCTCACAGACTATTTTATATATATCAGTTTTTGTGCGGACGTGCCCCTCTCGGGAACGCATGGCTTCAATATATGTATTCCTGAGATAGTGAATAGCATGGTTCTCTATCTCTGGAAAAAATAATAAGTACCTTTCACCTCAAGATCTTTTTTTACCCGTGACGGGCCGAGATTTCTGTGATCTCTTCTGTGCTACCGTGGCCTGATTTTCGCCACCTCCTACGGCTTCAATCTGTCAGGAACAAGATTTGGGCAAATCGCCGTTCTGTCAGGACGGCTTGTCCCTGCGCACACACCTACCTAGAAACGTATTAAATGCTCTGTCTGGGTCTGAAGCCGTGGGGCTGCTTTCCATTGTATCCAGTCTGACTGGCTAGACCGTCTGGGATCAGTTATGGGGACCCTGGGGCTTCTGACCCCTCTGACTATTAAGGTAAGGGTTGCTGTTCCCAGACAGCAGACCCATGGGGCCTCAGACCGCCAGCTGTCATGGTTGGGGTCTGACTGGCTGGACCGTCTGGGATCAGTTATGGGGACCCTGGGGCTTCTGACCCCTCCGACTGTTGAGGTAAGGGTCGCTGTTCCCAGACAGCAGACCCATGGGGCCTCAGACCGCCAGCTGTCGTGGTTGGGGTCTGACTGGCTGAACCGTTTGGGATCAGTGATGGGTTCTGTCCTAAATTCGGACGACCCAAAGGCCGATGGTGAGATCACATGCGATCCGCGTGGCCCTGATCTATCGCAAGGTTCAGGAACGGGCCCCACAACTGCCCCCATTTCCCTATTTGATAGATTCGTGTCTATCAAGTGGGGAAACCGTCTCTTCGCTTCTCCAACCTGAGGGACGCACGTGGCTCCCTTTTCCCGATGCGGTGATATGCCATCTCTCATCACGAGATCTGTTTGAAATTTGAAATTTTGACTGTTCGGTTTCTTTTATTCTTTCCTCTTCTAGAAAAACTTTTCGGCTTCCCTCCTTTAAAAGCCGCTACTGTGTTTATCTGCTATTTTACCAAAATTTTCAATCGCCCCAATCTCTCAACATCTCAAGAATTCTGCTTCCTTCTCTTCTAAAAACTTTCACTCTCTCAGTCGTCTTTCGGAACAATGGCTTCGAATCAAAATCAGGAATTGCAGTCTGTTACAGATTCAGAGTTAGACTCATTGAGGAGGCAGCTCTGTTTCCCCGGAGGAGTGACACTTTAAAGAGTCAAAGGCCCCGCAGAATGGTACCTTCGGCCTTACGCCCCCAAGGGTTCCATCGTTTTGGGCAGGAAGCACCTGGACTGCCTGCGATTCTCTCTTCCCCCTCTAATCCATCAATTTTTTGCCCTGACGGGAATCCACCCGATGCAACTGAATGCAAACGGGATTATGATTCTGATAGGGCTCTCTGCCCTGTTAGTCATCTATAACACGCATATCGACCTGGAGGTGGTCTTTTATGCTTATAAACTTGTTCTCATTCCCAAAAAGAGCTCCTACCCCACCTTCTATCTCCAGCCGCTGCCTGGGTGCCACATCTTTGGGGGATTGTCGCGGTCAGACAAACAATGGGACTCTCACGCCAGGCTTTATGCCGTTGGAGGGGCGTGGTGCTCCCCTTGGGTGAACGGAGAACATTTCCAAGTCTCCTCAGTCTTCTTGCAGAGTAAGCATCGGACTATGACCTTTGGGTCTGAGTTCTCTCATGGTTTCATTGCTCATGTTACTTTACCCTGTGCAGCCTCAGCAGAAGAAAACAGGTTCGAGCCGCACCTGTCGGCTGGGCGGCTCAAAAGTCTTGAGGGGATCATTATCTTCAGCTCCCCGGGGGAATGCCGGCACATTCAAGCCGTCCTCAACCCCCTGACGATAAACCTGATGCCCAGGATGGTCTCATACCTCCCATTTCCTTTAGATACCTGGGTCATCACCAAGCATCTGAGGAGTCGGCTCGACGCCTCCACCCTGAACCGATTTCGCCGGGACGAAAGTGACCGGATCACTATGGTGAGTCGGCAGGTTGCGGCCTCAAGCCAGCTGACAGGCACCAACGATCTGGTAGTGCCGTTAAACCACGAACTCGAGGAGGCCGTGAGGCTGGTGGCCGCGGAGTGCGTCAGGTTCCGCGAGGAAGAAAACGCCGCCCCCAAAAGGGTTAGAGGTAAGTTTGTTTTTAAGTCTTTGAATCTTCGTGGGTCAGGTCGTAACTGCAGACTAACTTCGTCGTCTATTTTCCACAGGCTCTGAGACGGGCCCATCTACTGGCCCTTCTCCCATCAAAGGGAAAGTTGTGGCGTCAAAAGCTCAAGTTAAAACGTCCGCTGGCCGGCGCCTTGTGGTGCATACGAGGGGAGCTAGATCAGCGGTTCCTCATCCCGATGTCAGCAGGTCTCTAGCCGGGGGGCCGCCTACCTTTCTGACCACGCGCGGGGAAGCGACGACGACGCCTGGTCCGACCGAGGGGTCTGCAGCAGTGATCTCCCCCACCCCTGACTCCGGCTCGAAATCGAGTGCCGCTAGCCTCGGTAGAGAGATCGCCGATCTCAGTGGGGGAGCTCCGAGACTGAAATCCAGACTCTCCTCTCCTCCTCCGGTCCCCGCGAAATGGCAACGCGAGGTCGGTTCATCAAATGAGGAAGAGGTCAGGGTGGAGAAGAGGGGCAGGGTCGTCCTCTCGTCCGATAGTGACGACAATGGGGCGACGCTGACCCTTATAAGGAGGAAAAGGTCAGCACGCGGCAGCCAGTCCGGAGGAGGTGTGCTGCCTCTCTCCGTCCTCGACGGCGCTCCTGACGGCTCTGGGCCTTCCTCCGTCCCAATTGCCCCTACTCCGGAGGCGTGCCCGGCGGATGGAGGGGATACTCCAATGACCGTCGAGGAGGGGCCGCGCTCCCCGGGCGTGAATACTGCACAAAGGGGTGATCCAGCCATGGAGCCGGAGCTGGAGGCCCTTACTCCAGAGAACGTCGACCTACTCACCACCCGCACTCTCGCGTAGGTTTATCGTACTTGGGTGTTTTTTCTGTTTTTTCCATATCTTTGACTAATGCCGACCCCCTCCTTTGTTGCTTAACTCGCAGTTGTCCGCCATCCGGTCTTTCTACTCTGATCGTGTCAAGGGTCTGACTGAAGAGCTGAGCTCCCGTTCTGCACTGGCCGAGCGCAGCGAGGCCGCCCTCGCTGAATTGAGGTCTGATTTTGACATATATCGAGGCCTCGAAGAAGCGAGGGTTAGCAGTGCGGTGGCGCACGCCATGAGTGTTGAGAAAGCCAGGAGCGAGGAGCTAGCGGCAAGATTAGCTCAAGCAGAGGCGGACAAGCTTGCTCATTCCGAAGCCGCCAGGTTGGCTCAGGGCGAGCTGAGGATCAAAGAGCAAGAGCTTCAGAG
>JXTB01000006.1:2263945-2274848 GCA_002914805.1 Parasponia andersonii
AGCTCGAGGATGAGATCAAAATTATATATCCATCAGACGTGCTGGAGATGCTTGCTGCAGAAAAGGATGGGCCCTCTACGTCTGCTCCTGGTGCTACGGAGCTTACTCCTGCTACTGGTCCGCCAGGTCAAACTCTGGAAGCCCCAGTCATTCAGCCTAGCCCCGGGGTCTCAATCGGGGAAGGGTTCGGCGCGGTCGTCGTATCCAGTGATGAATCCAATCCGGCCACGCCACTCTTCTTCGAAGCCGGTCTGAGTGCTGGGGTCGGCCGCCCTTCCTCGGATGGAGGTAACTAGGCTCCTCCCCCCCCTCCCCAAATTATGTACATTTATAGAGTAACTAGGTTTCCCCCCAAAGTATGTACATTTGTAAAGCTGATTGTTTGTTGTAACCCTTCAAGTAAATGACAAAGGATGCCCCGCCATTTTTACTGTTTTCTTTTGCTTTTCACCATTTGCTTAACTGACTGCGAGGACATGATTTCGGGTTGTTAGCGTGCTTTCCTAGGGTCATGGTTACTCGGAACGTCTTCGGACATAGGGGTGCAGGCTTTAGTTCACCCTGTTTTGCAGAACTGTAACCTTCGCTATAATTTGTTTTGGCAGAGTTCGACCCCCGCGTGTGGCTAGACTTCTCCGACCCCAAATGGGACCGTGCTCGGAACCAGCTCCAGGGTTTAGTTGACCATTGCTTAGACCCGTCGTTGTAGAGGAGGAGGCCCGGGCTCGACTCTTATCGAGAACAAACTAGACATTATTATGCTGATGTCTCCCTAAGAGTCCGCTCTAAACCTGCGCGAAAGACGATGGAGAAGAAAGAACGTGGGACAGGCTTCTGATTAAGGGTATTTGTTTGGTATTTTAAGACTTACTTGAGGATATTTCTGCCATTTTGAAATATTTATTAAATGAGCTGAGTGGAATCCCGCATAATCTAAATCCAGAGGCAGCCTTGGGCCGGATTGGCTTTGGGCTAGATTATGCAACAATCAGATGTTTTTTTGTTTGCCAAACGCTTTTTGGTTCAAAACTTCTTAAAGAAACGTTTTTGGATTGTCAAATAGTTACCCCGTTTGGGGCCATAATTTGCAAAGTATTTACAAAATAAAATAGTATGGTACGTATTTTGATTTTAAAATTATTCTATAAAATAAAATTTGATCATTTTTCATTTATATATGTATATTTTATTGTATTATAAAGTATAAATAGGTTTTGTTTTAAATAAAAACCGGTATAAATTATACAATATCACTTGTTTTAACATTTTTTCAGAATTTTTTTTGAAAATTTTGAATTTTAAGATAGATTAGATTTCAGTATTTTTCACAAATATTGTCGTAATCGACAATATTTTTGATAATATCAATAAAATAAAACGTCGATATTTTAATCATAGGTTAAGATCTTGGGCCAGAAGTTTGAAGCTTGATACTAGTCCAATCTCCACTTCAACGCCAAAAACTTAACGGTTTTATTGCTTAGTTCTTTATTTTTATTTTTTATTTTTGGATAAAACTTTGTTCTTTATTTAAATTACCTATTTTTCCATCGTTGGAAAACTATTGATTTCCCCTAGCGATTTTTTTTATTCTCCTCCCTAATTGCATGAAAACCAAACTCTTTGGTTCAAAATTTAAGGAGCAAAATAAAGCTATATATACATAAATATTTGTAAAAAGAAAAATAAAATGCTTGAACAGTATTGATGCAGATACTATAGAGACTTGGCACAACATAAAGCTATTGTAGTTTCTTAAAAAACACTATAAACTATAAAGTTAATTAATTAAGTTGGAAAGAAATTACAGATATCGTGTGGTTAAAAAGTTTCAAATTTCTAAGCCACATTTAACATTTCTGCCAACATAGCAAGTTTTGACCTATTCCGGGTATAAATTTTCAACGGATTATTATATTGTTTACTCATCAGAGAAAAAATCCTCGAGTTATTTATTTATTCATCGTTGTGAACTAATCACATTTATAAATATTTTTTGCACAACAAATGCTTCCGCATATCAGTTTGAGTGTGAACTTCCTAAAGATCAATGTCGTCATAATTAAAACGACAATTAAAATATCGTAAGAGTTCGCACCCACCTACAACTACCAATGAAAATGAAAACACAAGAAAACGAACCAAATAAAAAAATTAAAATAAAATTAAAAATAAATGAATAAATAAATAAAAGAGAAAATCTGAACTGCGGAACTAGGCACCAGACGCGTTTGACTAGGGAACTTAGGTAACTTCAATCAATCTCTTTCCTTCGTCCGCCTTACTCATAACGACTTCTATTGTACTTTTTTTTCTTCACAAGATTCTTTTATTATAGAGTCCTTAACAAACTCTACCAACTTTATTCAATTTTTTTCTCATTTATTCTTGTTCACCTATCTAAATCCCAATCTCTCTCTCTTTCTCTCTCTCTCTCTCTCTCTCTCTCTCTCTCTCTCTCTCTCTCGTTTTATCTGACATGCTTAGATTCAAAGAGTACTCTAACGGTATGCCACTCTCCACATTTTTCTTGCGGGGTTTGGCATTGTCACCAGGTTGAAAAATGTTACACTAATTCCTTAGAAGAGCCACAATAGACAACAAGAGGACTCAAAATTCTATTATCATTTTTTTCGCTTTTGCTTTAAGTAATTTTGTAAAAAGGTGGTATAAAATACTATACCTGACTTAGCCATTTAATGCATAGCGCTAAAAAGAAGCTCTACTCCTTAGGCTCCGCCCAAACTATTTGTTAGCTGGCCATAAATATCCAAAGCTAAAAGGCAGTATTACTCTGCTCTTTAGGCTATATCTTATACAAGCTCCATGCGTGGAATATACAGAATTTCATACTCAGACAACTATATTCAGTTTTTTCAAGTTTCTAAGCTTTTATATACAATGTTTTTAGAGTGAGAAGCTTAAAATGCATTTGCCCAGCTGGGACGTGTTCCTTCATGCATTGCTGTTTTTGGTTCGTGGGACACCAAGAAAGGAGCTTATATAACTTTTAGTAAAACTACTCGAAAATGACTAATTAAAATAACGCCTATTAGAAATGAAATCTCCAACAATAGATCCACTAAATTATTAGTCTATATACTATATTATTATCTTTCCTCTCACTTTTCTTGGCAACCAGTCAGCTAGCCAAGATTGACATTTGTCACCTCAATAGAAGTATAATCAATATACATGAAAAACACGTAAAACCTATTTTCAATTTCTCCGTTTTTTTCCAGAATACAAAGACGTATAACCAATAAAGAAAAAGGCAAAATAAAACAAAAGGCGTACATTTTTAGCTGAAGAGGCAAGGGTATCCTGTCAAGTTAGACCTAGATCACAAATTATTTGGTGACTGGCTACCTAATTCATACACAATTATTTTATATTATATAATCGATTTTTAGAGTTTATATAACTCTTAACTGAATGTTGTTAGAGCAAACCAAGTTCCCATTGGAGTATAATTGTTGAAAAAAGAAGATCATACTGCTTACTGAACTCCTCATTTCCTTTTTGGAAAGCGATCGAAACGGCTCATTCTGCTTTTTTGGTCCACATTTCAAATTGATTAATATAATTATAACCACCGGACGATCATGACCATAAGTGGTGCGGTCCTGTTCTTACTGGGTGGGTTCGGTCCAGAAACTGCATTCTTAATGCATGGCAACTCCCCCCCCCCCCCCCCCCCCTTTTTCTTTTTTTTAAGATTTTAGTCTTGCCTACATGACCAATAGATTTATAATTGAGTTTCCCATGTAACATGTCCCTTTAATATGTCCTAATTAACTAGTTTACTTTCCACGGAAACTATGGACTTTCTAGACCGTACCTTTTCTCATTTCCAACATTTTAAGGGAAAGGGACCCAAGTGATCAAGTATTTTATGCAATGAATTGTCTCCCAATCGCCGAGTACGTACTGTTTTGAAAAAATTAGACTAAGCTACTTTTTAAAAGAAAAGCAAATGCTTAAAAGGAGTAAAGGGACTCTTGTTTTACCTTTTCTTTTTATATATACATATTTGGGTGGGATGGGATATATGTAGATTGCTACATTACGTTTAAGCTTTTTTTTTTTTTTTTTTGAATGAATTAATTTGGTTGAAAGAGCTTTTCTTTATGGATGAAGGGTAACTTTTGCTTTTAATTAAGATACAGAGCGTCATGTCCTACGTCGAGTTCTTTGTGCGTAGAAAAGAATGTACATAGTTGACTATATTTTTATATTATACATGCAAGTGAAAAAATTGAATACATTTGGTCCTTCGAGTTTGGACCAATATGATTGTCATGTTCATTAAAAAAAAAAAAGAAAAGGTATTTCGCCTTTTTTGGTATGTGGATATGGATTAGGTTATTATCAAAGTAGACAATGATAATATCGTCATACTGCATTAATACACGAAGTTTATAATTTATTTATATACTATAAATTAAAATTAGTTAAAAACAACAGAGAAATTTAATTTGCTTAAGCATCATATTGATAATAATGACTTTCTCCTTAAAATTCAACAATGAAAGGAAGGCTTGCTAAGCAAGCATATTTGAAATAATTCACTAGTAATAAGGCCAGTGGGTGCAACAACTTCTTAAGGGTTGAACCAAGTTTTGCCCAGGAATCTGACCATTTTGCTGAATCAAAACCTAATCTGCCAACCTCAGAACAACTTTTTCTCTCCTAATTTTGCCACTATAAAAAGACCTTTCTTCCGTCTTATTTCCCTCAACACTCCCAGTTTCCCACGTTAACCATTTCTCTCAAACAAAAACTAATTACTCAAGCTTGTGATCAAGATGGAGGCTTCCCTAATAATCAAGGCGATTTTCCCTTTAGCCCTTTGGCTTCTCTTTGCTTCAGCATTAATGTCCTTGGCCAATGCCAATCCCAAAACTCACCAGCATGATTTTGTTGTAAGCTCTCTCTCTCTCTCTCTCTAATGTGATCATATCTCGTACAATTTACATAACTATATATATATATATATAATTATGTTTAATACAATATAACATTTTATAATAGACACATTTGTTTTCTAATGAAAACAGATTCAAGCAACACCAGTGAAGAGGCTGTGCAAAACCCATAAGAGCATAACGGTCAACGGTCAATTCCCTGGCCCAACATTGGAAGTGAATAATGGTGACACTCTTGTTGTCAAAGTCACCAACAAAGCTCGATACAATGTCACCATTCACTGGTAATTTCGTCAAAAATATCAGCTTGCATGGGACATGCATGAAGGCTCATCATGTTCCTTTTTTTTTTTCCCCCCTTTTCCTTATAATTACTTCTAATATATGTTACTTTTCAGGCATGGCATTAGGCAATTCAGGACTGGGTGGGCCGATGGGCCTGAATTCGTGACTCAATGCCCAATCCGACCCGGAGGAAGCTACACCTATCGCTTCACAATCCAAGGACAAGAAGGGACATTGTGGTGGCACGCTCACAGCTCATGGCTTAGAGCCACTGTTTATGGAGCTCTCGTTATTCGTCCAAGAGAAGGAGACTCCTACCCTTTCACTAAACCGAAGCGTGAAACTGCCGTTCTTCTTGGTACATACCAAATTAATAACTGCCATTATCTAGCTCAAATACAAATTAGCTGACACGTAAACTAATTAACTATGTCCTAATCAGGTGAATGGTGGGATGCAAACCCAATTGATGTTGTGAGACAAGCCACTCGAACAGGAGCAGCTCCAAATACTTCTGATGCCTATACCATAAACGGTCAACCTGGTGACCTTTACAACTGCTCTAGCAAAGGTTGATTTGCTTTTAATCTTTTTTATTAATTTCTAGTACATCTTAAAAAAAAGCATATTACAAAATATAAACTATTTAAAACGAATTTTGGTACTGCATAGTTAATAATATTAGTATGCAAATTTGACTAAGAATATATTTTATTGCTAAAAATACTAATTTAACTACCATAAATATCACAGACACTGTTGTAGTACCTATAGACTCCGGCGAGACTAACCTTCTAAGAGTCATCAACGCCGCCCTGAACCAACCACTCTTCTTCACCATCGCCAACCACAAGTTCACCGTCGTTGGCGCAGATGCCTCCTACGTCAAGCCTTTCACCACCTCCGTCCTCATGCTGGGGCCGGGCCAAACCACCGACGTACTCATCACCGGCGACCAGCCGCCGGCGCGTTACTACCTGGCCGCGCGTGCGTACCAAAGCGCGAACAACGCGCCGTTCGACAACACCACCACCACCGCCATCCTCGAGTACAAGTCCGCCCCCTGCGCCTCCAAGAACTGCCCGACTACTACCAAGCCGGTAATGCCGCAGCTGCCGGCTTTCAACGACACCGCCACCGTCACTGCCTTCAGCCAGAGCTTCCGGAGCCCGAGGAGAGTCGAGGTCCCGACCGAAATCGACGAGAACCTCTTCTTCACGATAGGGCTCGGGCTCAACAAGTGCCCGAAGAACTTCAGGGCACGACGGTGCCAGGGCCCGAACGGGACGCGGTTCACGGCCAGCATGAACAACGTCTCCTTCGTCCTCCCAAACAAAATCTCCATTCTCCAGGCGTACCAGCAGGGCATCCCCGGCGTGTTCACCTCCGATTTTCCGGCCAACCCGCCCGTCAAGTTCGACTACACCGGCAACGTCAGCCGCTCGCTCTGGCAGCCTGTTCCGGGCACCAAGGGTTACAAGTTGAAGTACGGATCCAAAGTACAAGTCGTGCTGCAGGACACGAGCATCGTCACCCCTGAGAATCACCCCATTCATCTCCATGGATACGACTTCTACATCGTCGCAGAAGGTTTCGGAAACTTCAACCCCACGACCGATACCAAGAAGTTCAACCTTGTTGACCCGCCTCTAAGGAACACCGTGGCGGTTCCGGTAAATGGGTGGGCCGTCATTCGATTCGTGGCTGACAATCCAGGTAAATATTTAAAAAAAAAAAAAAAAGAAGAATATTACATAAAAATAAATAAGATCCCATTAATTATTTTCGGTAATTAACTCATTTAATTAATGTTTTTGATGTGTATATATATAGGGGCTTGGCTTATGCATTGTCACTTGGATGTTCACATAACTTGGGGGTTAGCTGTGGTGTTCTTGGTGGACAATGGAGTCGGGGAGTTGCAGACGATAGAACCTCCTCCAACTGATCTGCCTCTGTGTTAATCATGATTGGATAGTAACCCAGAAGAAAAGAAGAAAAGTTGGTTGAGATCAGAATAATAGGGTTTTTCAGATTTCTTTCCCTTGGTAGTGTTGTACGAGTTGTTCATTGTTTGTATTTCCCCTGCATTAGGGGGTGCTCTGTTTTTTTTACTCGAATTGTTTCGTCGTTTTTTTTTTTTTTAGATATAACAAAGCGGGTCTAGAGGGGATGGTGCAAAATGGTTCAATACTAAAAAGTGCCATCTGATTTAGTCATATACCCGACTTGTTTCTCGTTTTTTCCATAGACTGTATTCTTTAAATGATAAAAGAGATTAATATAGAAGTTTTTGAATTTTCCTGTTATGTCTCTGTTTCTTAGCAATTTTACAACTTTTGTAGTGTCGTCATACAGCAGTGAAAAGCAAAAATGTTCACTTATTAAAAATAAGAAATTAAATTAAATAAAACCAAAAAAATTTCAATAGCATAACACAATCAAAGTCTTGAAAAAAAAATTACCTTTTCTAAATCTCTGGACTCACAGATTTAAATCTGAATAATTATAGAAGGGTTTTTTTTTTCTTAACTCAAAATTACACTAAATAATATTGCATAATAGTTGAAACCATATTTTACACGTAAAAGTTGTAAAATCATGTAAGAGTGTTTGGTGCTAGATAGTACAATTCATTAAAGTGTGGGGGATATAAGCGGATCATTTTTCAGGGACTCACTTGATTGAAATAAGTAATATGAACAAGAAGTTTAGCACTCACTTAAGGCTGAAATTGCCACATGACCAGGTACTACGAAGCCATATAGAAAAATATGAAGAAAATAAATCTCAACAAAAAAAAAAAGGATAAAAACCAAATTAAGTAATTAACTGCAATATTGAACACTCTGTTCCTGCATTAGAGAAGACAATTCATGTTCTCTGATATTAACATTTATAGTTTTTTAAAAGAGATATTGTTTACAGTCAACTTAAATTAATTAAAAAATAAAAACCACCACTACTTGACGAGGTTGGAAGTGACTAAGTGAGACTTTGTGAGTTTGACCATGTTGAGAGAAGAGCATTTTAGACAACGTGTGAATATTCATACTACTATAAAAGAAAATTGCAATTCCAAATAACATATACAATGTCTATCTTTTTTTTTCCCCTTTCCTCTGTAGAATTCTTCATATTTTTTGTGAATTATAAGACGCCACTTTCTTTCTTTGGAATTTGAAGTATAATTTCCGGAAGAAGCTGGACTAGTCAAAATGAGTAAAAGTATCAAGTCAGAAAGAAAGCCAAAGTACAAGCTTGCTCTAGCTACCGGAACTAAACATGAACTGCACATTTAAGTTAATCCAAAATCACTGTACTCTCGCCAACATAAGCCAATATACGAGATTTATGTCCATAAAATGGTTCACGAAACTTAATGTACCAAATTAGATCTATGCGTAGAACTATTATTCAAAAGACAGGTGAGAAAGGGCAAAGTTAGTGAGTCAGTAACCGAGATGTAGTAAGAGCTTGGAGATTAATAGATTGAAGCAAGAACAATATTACAAATCACACACAAGTCGTTCTTAAGGACAAATTTCTAACCCATAAAATTTGGAGAAGCTGGAATATAAAAGACACAGATAAACGATTCTAAACTACCTATCCAACACGGTGACATTAATCTGATCAAGTAAAACAAGTCTTTAGGAATTGGAGAGTAAGGGAAGAAAACGAGAACTCTGCTAATCGCGGCAAATTCGGCAAATTCTGTTACTGTTGGAATGCATGTGAATGCATTTAATGCATTATTCTTGTTAGCCAAGGCGTGTTGAGACCGTGTTAGAGACACGGTTTGATATTTAAAAAAAAAAAGGAAAACCGTGTATGAGTGTGTGTCTATTCCGTGTATTAAAAAAGGAATGGTTTGGTTGTCAAAACGTGTAAGAGAGGCCTAAGCACACCTATAAAAAGGGCTTCTCATATACTGTTCTAATCATCCTAGAAAAAAGGTGAAATACACCAAGTGTAAAGTGAGAGTAAAAATTGAGAGTTTTTATTCTTGAGAGTTAAGAGAAAAATACAGTTTTTCTCTTGGGTGTATTCGGGGTCTAGGGTGTGAGTTGAGAGTGTTGAGTGTAAACACTTGTAAAGGTTCTTTTTCTCCCAATAGTGAAAATCTGCAGCAGCTCCGTGGACGTAGCCAATTTGGTGAACCACGCTAAATTTGTGTGTCCTATTTATTTATTTCGGCATTATTTTTCATATTTATTTTATCACTTCCACTATTGTGTGTCTATTGGGGAGGTTATTCCCTAACAACTGGTATCAGAGCTTCGTTCGATTTTAGTGGGAGCGATGGCCGGAGGTGAAGGATCAGGACCCAGAATTGATAAGTTCGACGGTACAGACTTCTCGTACTGGAGATTGCAGATCAATGATTATCTGCATAGTAAAAAATTGCATCAGCCTCTATCAGGGAAGAAATCGGAGAAGATGGAGGACGATGACTGGCAACTCCTTGATCGACAGGTGTTAGGCGTGATCCGATTAACGCTAACGAAGAATGTTGCTCATAATGTGGCAGAGGCGAAAACCACAGCAGAGATGATGAGCATCTTGTCAGACATGTATGAGAAGCCGTCGGCAAATAACAAAGTACATTTGATGAAAAAGTTGTTTTACTTAAAGATGGGAGAAGGTGCTTCAGTTGCAACTCATATCAATGAGTTCAACACGATCGTTTCTCAGTTGACGTCCGTCGAAATTAATTTCGACGATGAAGTTCGTGCTCTAATTCTTCTAGCGTCTCTACCAACCAGCTGGGAACCAATGAAGGCTGCGGTTAGCAATTCTGTTGACAAAGGAAAGCTGCAATTCAATGATGTTAGAGACCGAATTTTGGTAGAAGAAGTTCGCAGAATTGATTCGGGTGAAGGCGCATCATCAAGTTCTGCCCTAAATCTCGAGAACAGGGGCAGAAGTAGCGAGAAGAATTCTAACCGGGGTCGTGGTAGATCCAAGTCAAGGAATGGAAGAGACAAGTCCAGATCCGGAAGAAGAATGGAATGCTGGAATTGTGGCAAGACTGGCCACATAAAGAAGAATTGTAGAGCACTAAGGAAAGACGGCAGCAGAAACGATGCGAATGCCATAACTGATGAGGTACAAGACCCTTTACTATTATCTGTAGATAATCCAATTGACTCTTGGGTCTTAGACTCTGGAGCTTTGCTTCATACCACTACACACCGTGATATATTAGAGAATTATGTCGCTGGTAATTACAGAAAGGTTTATCTGGCCGATGGAGAACCTTTAGATATTGTTGGTATGGGTGATATCCGTCTGAAGATGTCAAACGGATCGGTGTGGAAAATCCAGAAAGTGAGGCATGTACCTAGACTGATGCGGAACCTTATATCGGTGGGACAACTTGACGAGGAAGGACATAATGTGACCTTTACTGGTGGCTCGTGGAAGATTAGCAAAGGAGCCATGGTTGTTGCTCGAGGAAACAAAACTGGAACTCTTTATATAACTTCCAGTTGTAGAGATACTTTGGCGACTGTCAATGCTGAAATTAATTCAAGTCTATGGCACTGTAGACTTGGGCATATGAGCGACAAGGGAATGAAGATAATGCTGTCAAAAGGAAAGCTACTAGAGCTGAAGTCAGTTGAGCATAGCCTATGTGAAAGCTGTATCTTTGGCAAGCAAAAGAGGGTGAGCTTTTCGAAAAA
>JXTB01000006.1:2275804-2327076 GCA_002914805.1 Parasponia andersonii
TAGCACCAGCGGTAGACCCACAGACCCCAGTGGGTGAACTCAGAAGATCTTCCAGAACAATTCGACCTCCTCAGAGATATTCTCCGGCACTGCATTACATTCTACTGACTAATAAAGGTGAGCCAGAGAGTTATGAAGAAGCGGTGCAGAATGATGAATCAATCAAGTAGGAGTTAGCCATGAAAGATGAGATGGAGTCACTGGTGTCCAATCAGACATGGGAACTGGCGGAACTACCAGAAGGAAAGAAGGCATTACACAACAAGTGGGTGTACCGAATAAAAGAAGAACATGATGGTAGCAAGCGGTACAAAGCAAGAATTGTTGTCAAAGGCTTTCAACAGAAGGAAGGCATCGACTACACCGAGATTTTCTCTCCAGTGGTCAAATTGACCACTATCAGAACAGTACTGGGGTTGGTGGCTAAAGAAGACTTGCATCTAGAGCAATTAGATGTCAAGACAGCATTTCTTCATGGTGACCTGGAGGAAGAAATTTACATGAAACAGCCACAAGGTTTTGAAGTACGAGGGAAGGAGAGAATGGTGTGTAAACTTCAGAAGAGCCTGTATGGCCTGAAACAGGCTCCAAGAAAGTGGTACAAGAAGTTTGATGCGTTTATGAGTAACAATGGTTACTTGCGGTGCCAGGCAGATCATTGCTGTTATGTGAAGAGATTTGACAATTCTTATATTATTCTACTTCTGTATGTAGATGATATGTTAATTGCTGGAGCTAATATGGAAGAAATCGATAAGCTCAAGAAAGAATTATCAATAGAGTTTTCTACGAAGGATTTGGGAGCTGTAAAGCAAATCCTTGGGATGCGAATTTCTAGAAATAGGATGAATGGGAGTTTGAAGCTATCTCAGGAGGAGTATGTGAAGAAGGTACTTAGCAGATTCAACATGGATGATGCAAAGCCTGTAAGTACTCCTTTGGCTAGTCACTTCAAACTAACCAAGGTGCAGTCACCCTCAACAGAACAAGAGTGAGCTCACATGGCCAAGGTACCTTATTCTTCTGCTATTGGCAGTCTTATGTATGCCATGGTGTGCACCAGACCGGATATAGCACATGCAGTGGGAGTTGTGAGCCGATACATGAGTAATCCAGGAAAACAGCACTGGGAAGCAGTGAAGTGGATTCTCAGATACTTGAGAGGTACTAGTAATATGTCACTGTGCTTCAAAAAGTCAGATATGGGTTTACAAGGCTATGTAGATGCTGATATGGCTGGTGATGTAGACGGCAGGAAGAGTACTACTGGATATGTATTCACATTAGGTGGTATAGCGATTAGCTGGGTCTCAAAGTTACAAAAGATTGTCGCTCTATCTACTACTGAAGCAAAGTATGTTGCTGTGACAGAAGCAAGTAAGGAGTTGATATGGTTACAAAGTTTCTTAGAGGAATTGAGTCAAAATTATAGGAAGAGCACTTTGCATTGTGACAGTCAAAGTGCTATTCATCTGGCAAAGAATCCTGTTTATCATGCTCGGACAAAGCATATACAGATTCGGTACCATTTCATACGCTCAGCTTTGGAAGATGGAGTTATAGCTCTTGAGAAGATTCATGGTAGTCAAAATCCTGCTGATATGTTAACAAAGACAGTGACCATTGACAAACTGAAGCTGTGTTCAGCTTCAGTTGGCTTGCAAGTATAAAGAAGAAAAGACGAGTTGCTGCATTGATCAAAGTGTGAAGACATAATTGAAATTAGTCTTCAAGTGGGAGATTGTTACTGTTGGAATGCATGTGAATGCATTTAATACATTATTCTTGTTAGCCAAGGCGTGTTGAGACCGTGTTAGAGACACGGTTTGATATTTAAAAAAAAAAAAAAAAAAAAAAGGAAAACTGTGTATGAGTGTGTGTCCATTCCGTGTATTAAAAAAGGAATGGTTTGGTTGTCAAAACGTGTAAGAGATGCCTAAGCACACCTATAAAAANAGACACGGTTTGATATTTAAAAAAAAAAAAAAAAAAAAGGAAAACCGTGTATGAGTGTGTGTCTATTCCGTGTATTAAAAAAGGAATGGTTTGGTTGTCAAAACGTGTAAGAGAGGCCTAAGCACACCTATAAAAAGGGCTTCTCATATACTGTTCTTATCATCCTAGAAAAAAAGGTGAAATACGCCAAGTGTAAAGTGAGAGTAAAAATTGAGAGTTTTTATTCTTGAGAGTTAAGAGAAAAATTACAGTTTTTCTCTTGGGTGTATTCGGGGTCTAGGGTGTGAGTTGAGAGTATTGAGTGTAAACGCTTGTAAAGGTTCTTTTTCTCCCAATAATGAAAATCTGCAGCAGCTTCGTGGACGTAGCCAATTTGGTGAACCACGCTAAATTTGTGTGTCCTATTTATTTATTTCGGCATTATTTTTCACATTTATTTTATCACTTCCACTATTGTGTGTCTATTGGGGAGGTTATTCCCTAACAAATTCCAGCTCAATACTCGCTAATCATCATCAACACTACAGTGTCGTTTTCCTCTCTCTCTCTCTCTTAATGGAGCTTTGGGATATGATATAATGTCAGAGGTGAAAAGGACATAATTAGTAAGTGGATGAGTAACATATATAAAGTAAAAGCAAAAGAATATACACATCCACATTTAAATGCGTTACTAATAAAGCTAGCATATTAGTACTGACTGACTTGTTTTAGTACTCTAAAATAATGCTTAATTTCTTTATAATAGTAATATACGTATTTTATGAGACGCAAGGTAGACAGGAGAGGGCTTCTACAACACCACTCTGTCTCTCTTCATTGGAAAGGAGTGTTTAACTCTCAACATTGAACATCCCTTGAAAAAAAATTACTGTCAGATGACAACATTGAATGCAGTTGGTCCAAATTATAAAATTGGTACATGATATTACAGAAAAACTAATATACAACACAACTCTGATTATAGAACAAGAATGAATTTTGTACATCCACTTCTAGACGAATAAACCAGTAGTACAAAAATCTATACAAAGATTTGCTTCCCTATGCAAAAGTCTGAACTGAACTTAAACTATAGGGTCCAGAAGGACCCTACAAGCCGACCTTATCAGTACACGACTCGTTAGAGCTGGTACGGACTGTTCTAATACCTTCCCTATAATGCTGCATCACCAAAACAGACACCTTCCCTCCACAGAAATCCGACGATGCCAACATGTCCCCGATGACCCCAAGCTCCTCATTCTCCACAAAATCCGACATCTCTTCTTCCCCCATGGCCACCTCCCAGCTCCCCCGCCGCCCCACCAGCACCAGGTCGTAATGACCTTCAATAGACCGGATGGCATTCATCATTTCCACCACGTCGTCCACCAAGATCTCCTTCCAAACAGCGGCCGGGCTGCCAATGTTCTTCAGCTTGAACTCTTCCAGGGAGGACTCGTCCAATGCCATCTCCCTTTCCTCTTCTTGGAACGGGCTTTCCTTCGTTCTTTGCAGAACGATCCGGACAACGGTAACGGTGACAGCCAAGTGGTGGTCCGACATGCGAGTGGCGTAAGCCAAGGCCTCGCGGTCGTCCGGCCCGCCTATGAAGATCATGGCCACGTGGTATGTGAAGTGGTCCGAGCTCATTCCGCACGAAAATCCTCTGTCCACGAGGATTCCCACCGTGCATGGGGCGTGGGCTTGGACATTGGCATTGAACTGGCGTAATGCGGCACTGATACTGCTACCGATGCTGTACCGGTGGTTCAGGTGGAAGGGGAGAATGATGAGAGGGATGAACTTGTCTTGAGCAAGACGGCATAGGCTCTCGTGCATGGTCTTGTATGAGGCTACCATGATGAAAGGCAGGATCATAACAGGGCCTCTGGAGTTTCTCGCGTAGTTCTCGAAAGCATGAATGATGTGATCGGTGCTGGCGGAAAAGGCCAGCTTGAGTTGCCTCCTCTTCTTGTCGTAGGGGACAAGAAGAGGCGCGGCAAGGCCAATGAGCTCCGAAGTCTGGACAACGTAAGCACAGATTGAGCTAGATTCCGATGGATTTGAGGCTTCTAGAAGGGTAATGATGCCATGGACACTTTCTTCATTGTGAATGCAGCAAAGAATCCGAAACTCGCTGTTTCGAGCCATGGAGCGGAGTGTTCTTAGGCCTCGGTGCTGGCAAGACAGGTCGAATCGTGCTTGTGTCGTGGATAAGAAACTTATCAGAGGCATCACGATCATGGTCACCCCAAGTGTGGACAAAACCAGTTGAGTATAAGTTTGTTCATCTATGTACTGCACTAGTTTAGTTCAACGTAAGAAAACGCTAAAATACTTACGTTAAAAATGGATTTAGAAAATGGATAAAAGTGATATTATCCTTTTGCATTTTGACATTTGTTGAAATTGTATCTTAACTTTTTTAAGATTATCAACATTGATTCTTAAATTTGAAATCTGTTATAAATTTATTTTAAAAAATTGAAAATAAATTATACAAAAATTGATCGAAAATAAATTTATTAAATCATTTTAGTAAATTAATTATTTTAAATTAATATTAGGATATAAATTTGTAATAAATTTCAAATTTTGAAGATTAATGACATAAGATATAAATTAAACAAATATCAAAATACTACGTAAAACAATGATATTATCTCTTTAAAGAAAACAAAAAACAAGGAAATGAAGCCAAATTACATGATTGGTTTTCCATCGATGAAATTGGATAAGCTCCAGGATGCCCTTGACATTCATTATCAAACTAAGCATGAGAGCACTTTTGAACCTGATATTGCATGAGGAGGAAGCCAGCAAAGTTCCAAAAAACTTGGAAAAATACCCCAAAACAATGACAATCTGAAATTTCGTGAACATTTGCCAGTTGTGAATCGATTTCAAATCTGTGCTGTAACCCACATGCACAAAGAACAACGGCATTAGAAACTCGGAAACAAAACACTCGGTCTTCTGTACTATTGTTGAACCAAGAGGTGGCCCTGCTGGTATGACTAACCCAAGTAGTAGAGAACCAAGAATGGATGTGGCACCTATAAAGTCCGAGATAAATGCCATAACCAAAACACCGACTAGTACCATGACAATATAAATCTCGTTTACAGGCTTTCCAAACGGCGTATTCCTGATAATAGACAGAATACGACGGCGTATAACAGTGAATGTGAAAATCATGAATGTTATGAAAGCAAACAGAGCCTGAACCGACTGCGACATCTTTTCCTGCTTAAATGCCACGGACAGTCCCAAGAAGAACCAGTAGATCAAATCATTGAGCATTGCGCACGACATGGCGAGCTGACCTAACTCGGAGTTCATAAGGTCGAGTTCCTCTAAGGCGTGAGCTACAACTGGGAAAAAACTATAGGATAGAGCCAAAGGCACATAGAAAACAAAGGGTCCTCTTACTAGGATTCCTGGGAAATGACCAACTAGTGAGAAGGTAAGGGATGTGGTGACTGTCAAAGCCAATAAGAAACCAGAAACCCCAATCCTCCAAGCGTTCCTAGCGGACCTTACGATCAGGGCTGTGTCCATCTTCACTCCCACGAGGAAAACAGAGTATATTCCGCCTATTATAGCCAATGTACGTAACAATTCGTTCTCTCTTGGTTGGTTAAATTTGCTTTTGACATCCGGGTTGCGTCCTAGAAACGAGGGTCCTAAGATTATGCCGCCCTATAAATTTAAAAACACAATAGAATTACAATGCATTACTTAATCAACATTATGCATCATGATTCATTGTATCTTATCTATTTGTATATTCCAATATGAACCCAAAACAAACACAAACACATATATTGGTCATATTTCAAAGAATAGATAGAAATACTCTATGAACATTAACATTATGCTAAATGTAGATTTCAATGGTTCCATCTCTTTCTTAAGGATGATATAACTTTTCTCTCACCCACATATCAACAAAAAAAGAAAAACTATATCACTTTCTTACACATATCAAATACTCACGTAATGAATAGTTTCACAAAACTTAGTCAAATACAGAAACCATGAATGAGAGGTCGTTGAAAAATCTGTGAATGCGTACCAGGACGTAGCAGACAAGTCTGGGTTGCTTAATAGGCCTGAGAAACCAGTACAACGCGCGAGAAATCACGGTAACGAGGATGATTTTGGCCATAACAGTAGGAAATGCGAAGCTAAAAGGGTTGTCTCCATACCAAACGCCTCGATACATGAGAGTCTTATCTTCCCGGACACACATAATGAGCGCCCCACGGATCCCGAAACTCGTGTTTCCGGGGACGTAGGAGCTGTTAGTGCTGCTGAGGGCGGCCATCGTTAGCCACCGGCGTTGCCCGCCAACTGTTCGATGAAATTACTCAGAACAAGTCCAGAAAATCCATCGATCAAAAGAAAAAAACAAAAATTGAAAGAGAGGAGAAGCAAAAGCAAAATTAAAGTTGGGCCGTCTAAATGGGGCAACGGCTTTTCGCAAGGGGAGGCTGTCAAGGCTTTGCGCTCTTTTTGGCGGTTGGACTTATTTTGGGTTAGTTATAGTTCGCTCTTCTATCTCTATGTTGACTCGCAATGGTCAAACATTTTGTTAATTATATTCGGATTGAATAATAATTTTACGGGACCCTCAAAAAAAAAAAAAAAAAAACTAATGCTACGTGTTATCTACCGACACATAAAATGTGTTGAGCACTAGTACCTATAATATTGTTCATTTGGATCAGTAATGTGGACCATGTGGTCCTCTGTTTCTTTCCCTTGAGCTGACTCAGATTGAGTACGTGGATCGGTCATCAGAAATTGGCCATCGTCGGCCCAATAGTGTATATTTTTTGCTCGGCCTATAATAATTGTTTTCCTCCGGATATAAATGATTTATTAAAATTTTTTTAAAAAAAAAGTAGATAGAAGGATAAAAGAAAGAAAAGTACTACATTATACCTAATATATTTCTTAGGTGTAGGTTAGTTGTCGAAGTTGTCGTTTTCTTAGAACATTTGAGTTTGATTGGTTGCTAATGGATCAAAGCAGCATGTCAAGTTGTCCACCACGGACTTAGGCCACCAATAATTACAACATGGTCATTTTATATTTCTTTCATTTTGACGTATTTTAAATTCATAATTGAAGGATACGAAGGCCAACATTTTACTAATTATTTCAGAATTACCAAATAGTTAGTTAATCAAATTGTGATCGTGTCTGCTATTGTAAATGTGGAACATTTTTGTCGTTGCAAAATTAGTGCACAATCATCAAAGTTAAATAGTTAAGTAAATAATAATTGAAAACAAGAACGAGAAATAAAACTACCTGCGAGAAGTTTACGTGGTTTAGTCATTTTTTACTTCGCTTTTAAAGTACAAATACTAATTAATTTATTTAAAATAAGACTTTCTCTTATATGATAATGTATATGACTCAATTACTCATATTTTATAAATCTCACTCAGTTTACTGACTCCAAATCCTTAAATTCTCTTTAAAGGTTGGGTCAATTTTCTATGATTCAGCGTATCTTTAATTCTGTACACTTGAACTTTCTCTAATACTTAAAACCTATTTTCTCTTAAACATGTCCAATTCTTTGGGATTCTTCTCCTGGAGAACTTAATCACTCTCAATTCAATAGAGCTAACAGTTACATTAATGGCTTATACAAAACTCATAACTCTTTGAGCTTTATAGGCAAACGTTGCTTCCCACCTTGCAAAAGAGAGTAACATTACACGAAATTCTGCATTATTCAAACATTAATTAGCCAGAACTGATTTGTTAAAATTAGGAACTCTGCTGTTATGCAATAGGGTGTATTTAAGAAAAAATATCATTTAAGCTAATTGGGGCTAGCTCAGTTGGTCCAAGGTTTGGGAGAGTTAGGGGTTTAAACTTTAATAAGGTGTGTGTGTGATTTTCTTTTAAATTTATAATAAATAATAGTCATTAGTTAAATCCCATATTTTTTTTTAAAAAAAAAAAGAAAAAATATCATTTATGGGAAACTAAAGTTTTAGGTAATATGTTCCTACATTAAAGTCGTTAAGAATATCACAGATACTTTAATAAGCACTTAAGAATGAAAGAAACAGATCTCGCATGTTAATTTTAGCCAAAACAAATTTTTCTTATTTTGTCACTTGGCAATAGCAACACTATTTTAGGAAAAAGCTATAAACATTTAGCTACTCATTCTCCTTACCTGAATTCCTGCATCAAATTAGTCATTAAATACCTAGAATTCTGAATTAAATAATTGGACTAATAAATAACAAATGATAATGTGTGATTAGTATCAATTTGGAACATATTAAAGGAAAATCACAAACGGTAAACTGCTAAATTCCCTTCTTCCTAAAAAGCATTACCATAGAACATTCTAAATAGCAAATTATGGCAAATAATCAATAGAACAATAATAATATCTCAATTAAGCAAATGATGATTACCCAAAACAAAAATTGGAATTAAAAAAAATATATCCAATAAGATGCCAACACCAAAAAAAAAAATACTCACAATGTGCCCTCACAATAATAAATTAATAAACACACTAAAATCTTGTTGTTTATTATAGCAGCAATATGACGGTTGCAACGTAAGAACTGAAAATGAAAATAATATTTTGATGAACTTTCGACAACTTTATGCTGATAAAATTAAAATAATATAAGATGATGGATTGATGGTTAAAACTTACAGGTACCACATTTGTGTTTGTCATTACAAATGCTTGAATCCTGATATTACTTGGTGGTGTATATTTTGGTCAGTGAACTAATGCACGTCACGCATCTTTGAACAGTTCTTCCTCAAGAAAAGCCAAAATCTAAATTTGATATAGGTATGGTTCGTACAACTTTGAAAAAATTCATAAATGAACTTTTCACTAACTAGTAATGGGTAGTATCACCAACTAGTAATGGGTAGACCGATGTGGTACTTGCTAAATCTCCTCAGCAAAAAGGTAGTCAATAACGCATTTAGTAAATTATTTAATGGAATAGTGAACTAACAGTAAATAATTGATAAAAAGAGAAAAGGCAAAAGGGACAAATAGGATTTTGGAGATTTGTGATGGCTTACTTTTTTTAGGTGATTGTGAGGCTATTTATAGTGGCTTTGTGGTCCTCCAAAAGTTAGGGTTAATATCTACATATCCTCAAAAAATGTAGAGAAGAATCTTATCTACCCGCTTGTACAGATACGTATATATGATTGGGTCAGGTGTCGACCTTTCTCTAGTCCATGCCTTCTTTATTCTTTCTTCTGGTCGGAGCTATGTTATTATATTGGTGGTTGACTATTTCTTAGTTCATCTTTTGGTCTTTTGCTAAGAGCACGATTGGCACACGGTGTCATATCTGACCAGGGTTATTCTCAGTCTTGGTGACCTCGGTTGTGCCATGGTTGGGCAACTTTCCCCTTTTGCCTTACTCAGCTCTTCTTTTATAGTAGGACATAGCCAACACCGCCTTGTGCCTTGATAGGTTTGGCCATTTGGTAGATCATGATGGGTGTTATTGTGACGTGTCATTTCTTTCTTGATGTATGTGTCGTTTTCTGTCTATTGTATAGAAATTACCCTCAATATATGCCCCCAAGTTCTTGTCGAGACCTGCTCGTGGTGGGAACTTTGTCGTGGCTTGATCGGCTCTTCCAAGGTGATGCCCTTCTGGCCAGTTGCTTGGCTGATCGAACATGTTCGACGCTTGGCAAGGGTCATGCCAATGGGCAATTTAATAGGATCTCTGCAATCTTTGTAATCATGGATAAGCCTAAATCGTTGCGCAACTCTTTCCTTGGGAATGTGCGATAGGTCTCCATAAGTGGCCTAGTCGGCTCATGCGAAATACACACTTGATCATTATTGTCCACATGGCTTTCACTCTTATCCTATGGCTGAAATTTTTTCTGCTTTTCCCAGAGAATGCAAGAATTCGCTCTTCGTGGTTTAAAACTCCTTACGCTATCCGTTGACACGTGATTCTTTACTTTTGATCTAAGGGCTTTGTTGTCGTGTGATTTAGGCCTATAAATAGGCCCGTACATTTCCCTTTCCCTCACTTTACTCTTTCATTTTTGCTTTCACCCGAGTTCTCAAAACTCTCAGTCTCTTGGTTGTTTTGTTCCTTAGAGCCTACTTGAGTGATTCCATCCAGGCGGCAGGGTTACTTCAAGATTTTATCTATGTTTACCCTTATCATCTCCATTTCTCGAAAATAACTCCTTTAGCTTCACTTAAAGATTATCTCTCTGTAATATTTTAACTTATGGGCTTTGTCATTTACTGCAGTTCCCTTGTTAAGGATTTCTGTTTGCTCCAGCATCTTCGTCACTTCAGTCAGGTAAGTTTCTGGGTTCAAAACATAGTTTACTTCCTTTTATTTCATTTTTCTTTTTAGCTCCTTTATTTTTGGGTTTTGAGTTTCTGGGGTTTCCACTTGCTTAGAGAAAATTGCTCGGATGGATCTTGCTGCACTCTAGAACGATGGATCTGATCAGTCAGGGTGTCTCAAGGAATTCTGGATGGGGTTTTTCTTAGACCCGTTCTGATTCTAGTGGTCGATTTGGTTTCCTCTGAAAGTAGTGGGGAGATGGTTTCAGGGTCTGAACCCAATATAAATGAGGCCAAGAATCAAGTAGTTGCCCCTGATTTGGTCAGATCGCTCTATGTGCTAAATGGAACCATTTTGGTTGGCGCCGCTGTTGCTGTCCCCGAGCTCCCTCCCATTTTTGTTCCTGACGAGAAAAATCTGCAGCTGTTTAAAGGCTTAACGATCATTCTAATAACGAGAATGAGGCCACCCTAGATCATGAATTAGCTTTGCTTGGCCTGTTCCTGATCAGGTTTGACGGTCCCCAACCTAACTTATCTGAATTCGTATTGGCTCTTGCTAATTACGATGATTCATACCCAATGTTGCAGATATTTTCAAGTGAGCTCGACTTCTGTCTCATAAGGGTCTATATCTCATGTCCGAATCATAAGAAACTAGGGACGAACTACTAGTTTTAAATAAGAATACACCGACAATTCGAGTTCGATATTTCATTCCTATATCCGTTCAAAACTAAACCCAAGCACCAAACCTTAATCTTCCATCCACAAGTGATCAGATGGCAAGAGGTGGTCAGGGTTAGGGGCAGACGAACAAAACAAAGGTCGGTGATCCAGTGGTCGGTGGGGCCAAACAAGTAAGGCCACTGACAGAGTTTAGCACCGACTACTTTCGATCCATCATGACGAATGAGTTACTGTTGAGGGTTCACTTTCGCTACGAGATCCTAGATAACATTCACCTCTTGTCGTCGGGAAAGGGTGATGTACCCAGCGAACCACTAGCGGGCTGCGTGACCGTAAACTTAGGGTTTTTTAGGCTGGGTTGAGGCTTCCACTTTACTCTTTCCTCTACGATTTCTTTTCCAAATGTCAAATCTACTCGACCTAGCTAAACCCAAATGGATAACGAGTCTTAATTGGGCTTTGGTTCATGTTGCTAGCCAAACATTACTTTGCGTATGCTCAAATATCTCTACCAGCTCAAGAATGTGCCAAATAGTTGGGGCTTATATTACTGCATGCTCTTCCAATACTCCTTGCATAGAAAGGGACAACTCACGGCGCACTATTCTAATTCTCAATCGGGATACCTCTAACAAGCAGGGGAATAAGGAGTGGTTCTACGCCAGAACGTCTTGGAATAACATCATGGGTGGCCAGCTTCCAAGGGACGCTCACCCTATTCCAATAGAATTTCAACTTAGGCGGCAATGAGTAATGCAACAGGCAGAGACTATTGACGGTGAGACAATCACTTGAGCCATAGCAATCAAAAGGCTTAACTACCAAGAAAAGGAGGTCTGCAACTTGCTTACCGATGTCAATATCAAGTACATGGGTTGGTATCCACTAAAGGACAAGACGGCCTTCGAGGAATTTGTCCGAATGAGCCTTGCTCACCCGATTGTGAATAAGACAGGCTCTTTTAACTAGATCGAGCATTTACAGAGGCAGGGAGCCCCAAAAGGCAGAGATACTTCTCCACCACCACCTCAGCCAGACCCCACCCTTTTCCCCTTAGCTCCTTCTATTCCCACAGAGCTAATGAGTCCAACACCCTCTCATCTATTTCTAAATGTCCCCAATGAGTAATGTTCCATTGGGGAGGGTCTTTTAGAAATTTCAAGTGCCAATTCTTTGATATCTAATCCCTCTAATCTTCTTGCACAACTTGATATGGCCAATATGGATTCGAATTTACATGCCCTGCTTGCCCAAAACAGCGCTTGTGAAGGGGGTGGTCGAAATTCTCTAGGTAGTAGCTCTCGCCTGACCCTTCCCATGAGTGTTTTGTCACTCCGAACCTCCGAGCTCCCTCCTGCTCTGACAACCCAAACTCTTCTTTCCTCAGACTACCTGGACAAGAGGCTAATGGATACTCCTCACCTTAATGAGCCTTCTTCCCAACGCTTGAAGACATTTCTAAAGAGGCCGATGGACAAGATGCATGCAGCCTATTCGGAATAGCTGGTCGAGGACTGCCGGAGGCACTCGGACAGGGATTTCACTACTCTTTGCTCGGAACATACTTCTTAGGTAAATTTAATTATATCACTTTGTTTCCTTTGCATGTGAAGTTTTCTAATGGTTGTTTTTCCACTCATGGCAGCAAGCCTTTATGAATGAACTCATGTATCGCATGAGGGACCTGTCAGTTACTGCTAAAAGGTATCGCTCTGAGCGCAACATAGCTAGAGAGGAGTGAGACCAACAATTGATGAGAGCTAGTGACATCAAGAGCCAACTTGGCGAGGAGAAAAAGGTTAAGCTTGAACTAGAGCACCAAGTTAGTAACTTAAGGTCTCAGCTGGAGATCGCTTGGACAACAGTTTTGGATGAGGTGAAGAAGGCCAATTTTGAGGACTGGATAGCCACCTAATTCTATCATTTGGACCGTTGGTGGGATGCCTATGAGTTGGGCTTCAAGAACCTAAAGAGAGTGGTCGTCACTCAATACAAGGATCTAGACTTTTCCTTTTTGGGAGAACAGAACCCTACCTTGGCTCAGGACATCCAAGAAATGAACATGCCTGAGTCACAGCTTGCACCTGAGCCTGTCAAAGTCCTAACCACACCTCTTACTGACCAGATCGCTCCAACTCCTCCTTCGGCTTAAGTTCACCCATACGCGGTTATATTTGTAAAAGTCTTGGTTTTTTCTTTTTTTTTTTTTTGGGCTTTGGTGTCTAGATGGCCGGGACTCTATTTTAATTTGTGAAGACAATTATCCCTTCAGGGTTTTTTGCTTCCCTTTATCTTGCAAAATTTATAATATATATATCTTCCTCTTTTCCTTTTATTTTCGCTTCTTATTTGTTATAGTTCTTGCACAGCTAATTCCACAATTGCTTGGTTGTTTTCAAGTATTTGCCAAAGTATTGGCATTGCTAACTAGCGTTAGTTTTAAATTCAGATCACTAAGGGATCCTGAGTATAGGTAAAATCAGTTTAAACTTTGACAAAGTTGTAATCTTTGCTAGGTTTTCCTCATGTTTAGGAACAAAGAGATCGAATTAGTGATTCATAGGCTAGTGCTACAAAACGACATAGGATCATATTACCCGTGCTCGGAAGTATTTGTTCCTAGTAATTGGGCATAGGGGGACCTTATCCCTAGTACTTAAAAACACAGAGAGACCGTGATCTTACCTCTGTTACGTAAGGGTTTTATCCCTAGTACTCGAAAGCATATAGGGATTTATTTTATGGGGTGTTATTAGCCTCTACCCCCTTTGTTTTTTAGTTAACAATTAAGAGTTTTAAGTGAAAAATAAGACTACAATGTTAATGCTTTTTCATTGTATGCTCTTTTATACAATGTTTGGCTATTGGTAATATTTTCTTAATGTTTGGAATTCCATGTATAGGGTAATTTTTGCTCCCGATATCTTACAACTTATAAGTTTTTGGTTGGACAATCTTAGAAACCAAGTAGGGCCCTTCCCATTTTGGTCCGAGCACTCTAGCTTCTGGCTAGGCGGTATTCAAGAATATACGCTTAAGCACGACCTCACCAAGTTTTAATATTCGTGCTTAGACTTTTGAGTTATAATATCGTGCGACAGCGTATTTATGGGCAGCAATTCTTAAAAAAGCCTCCTCTTTTTTCTCTTCAACCATGTCAAGAATTGTTCTCAGACCTTTTTCATTGTCCATGTTGCCTCGTTCGGGGTCCTGATTTTTATAAGCTTCGACCTTATAGCTTAGCATGCCGACCTCAGTAGGTATTACTACGTCTGTGCTGAAGGCCAAAGAGAACAGTGTTTCTCCAGTTGTAGCTTTTTCTGTCATTCGATGAGCCCATAACACACTAGGTAGCTCATCGGCCTATACTCCCTTCAGTCTCTCTAGCCTTTTCTTTAAGTTCTCCTTGATCGTCTTGTTAGCCGCTTCAACCTGCCCGTTCAATTATGGGTGATTTTGGGAAGAAAATAACTTGTGAATCCCACGACTCTGGAAAAACTACCTTAGTCTCGAGTTGTCAAACGGCCTACCATTATTAGTTACTATTCAGTGGGGGAGTCCGAATCAACATATAATATTTTTGAAGATAAAGTTCGTACAATTTGCCTCAGTGATCTTTGCCAATGGTTCAGCCTCAACCCATTTGGTGAAGTAGTTAATGGCAACAATCGCAAACTTCACTTGAGCTCGGGTAGTGGGTAAATGTCCGATCAAGTCTATCTCCTATTTTGCGAAAGGCCAAGGGCTTATAATCGACGATAAGGATTCGGGGTGCTCTTTTGTGTAATGGGCAAAGCGTTGGCACTTGTCACACATCTCTACCATTTCTCTCGAATCTTTCGTCATGGTTTGCCAATAGAATCTCTGCCTTAAGGCCTTATGAGCAAGCGATCTTGGCCCAGAGTGATTTCTGCATGCCTCTTTGTTTATTTCATTCAGCATGTACTCGGCTTCATTAGGTCAGAGGCATCTCAAATATGGCACTACATTGCCCCTCCTATAAAGCTTATTTCTTATGATGACGTATCGATTGGATTGGTACTTGGTCTTATGGGCTTTATTTTTATCGGCTGAAAGCTAGCTAGTTTTCAAGTAGTCCTTGATCAGATCTATCCATGAGGGAAGTTGGTATATGCACATGGTCTGTTCACATTCATGGGTGCTAGGCTCGGACAATGTCTCGATTAATATCTATCTGAGAGGGTTATCGACGAGCCTTGAAATAAGTTGTGCGAGGCTATTGGCTTCAGCATTCTTAGTTCTTTGTACTCTAGTGATTTTGTACCAAGTCATGGTTCCTAAATGTTCCTCTTCTTTGTTGAGGTATTTGATCATCCTATTTTCTTTAGCTTGGTATTCCCTTTTTATCCGGTTCATAATTAACTATGAATCACTGAAGATCTCAATGCATTGCACTTGAAGTTTTTTTGCCAGCTTTAAGCCGGTGATTAATGCCTCGTACTTGGCTTCATTATTTGAGGCCTCAAAGTCGAGTCTCAAGGTATACCTGATCTTATCTTCTTCTGGGTTGATAAGGAACTCTGCTTCCAGTCACACAAGATGATTTGTCCACGTACAATTGCTAGATATATTGCTCAAAAGACTTCTCTAACCTTCTTTTGGATGCCTTGGAGGTGCCCTCCTCATTGTGGGTCTTTTCTATTTTGGTGGAATATGTGAACTCGACCACAAAATCAGCTAGTGCTTACCTTTTGATAGTTGTCCTTAGGACAAACTCAATCTTGAATTCACCGAGCTTGATAGCCCACTTAATCAAGCAGCCAGAAATATCAGGCTTTTGGAGAATTTGCCTCAGGGGATGACTGGTCGGAACTTAAGTTATATATGGGTGGAAGTATAGTCGGAGTTTCCTAGCTGCTGTTATCAAGCAAGACCCAGTTTCTTGATTTTTGGATATCGGGTCTCGGCGTCGAGAAAGGACTTGCTAACATAGTTCATTGGTGCCTGTGTTCTTCCCTTATCGCTGACAAGGACTCCGCTCACTACGTTCTTTGATACTGCTAAGTATAATATTAGGCTTTCCCCAGGCACAGGTTTGCCCAGAGATGGGATTGCTCATAAATAGGCCTTGATTTTCTAGAAAGCCTTTTCACACTCTTCTGTCCATACTAGGTTTCTCCCCATTTTCAATACTTGGAAGAACGGTCAGTACTTGTCTATTGAGCAGGCTATAAACCTACTCAGGGCAGCCACCATTCCAACCAAACTTCGGATTTCCTTTGTAGTTTTTGAGGAACAGAGGTTGAGTATTGCCTGGATTTTCACAGGGTTTGCCTCAATACCTATGTGGTTTACCATGAATGCCAAAAACTTCTAAGACTAGACCCCAAATACATACTTGGTGGGGTTTAGCCTCATTTTGTATTCCCTAAGGATGGCGAACATTTCTTTTAGGTCCTCCACATGGTCGGATTTCTTGAGGCTCTTGACCAGTATGTTATCAACATATATTTCCATCATTCTTCCGTTCTGTTTTTTTTTTTTTTTGAACATCTTGCTGACTAGCCTTTAGTATGTAGCTCCGACATTCCTTAGCCAGAACAACATTATTAAGTAACAATATAAACCTTGGTCGGTTATGAATGAGATCTTCTCTTCATCTTTCAGGTACATGCAAATCTGGTTGTTGCGCGAATAAGCATCCATAAAGCTCAAGAGCTCGTGCTCGACAGTCGCATCTAATAGGTAGTCAATTCTTCGTAGTGGAAAAGAATCATTTGGCTAAGCTTTACTTAGATCTGTGAAATCTATCTGTGAAATCTATACAAACCCTCTATTTCCCGTTGGCTTTCTTCACTAAGACTTTATTGGCCAACCACAGCGGGTAGTTGACTTCTCTTATAACTCCAGTCTTGAGCAGCTTTTCGACCTCCTTATTGATCGCCTTATATCTTTGGAAGTTGAACTTCCTCCTTTTTTAGATAATTAGTTTTGTGTATTCGTTAACTTTTAAACGGTGGATGATCATACCAGGGTCTATGTCAGGCATATCCTCATGCGACCTCACAAATACATCTTTATACTATTTTAGGAAGTCCACAAGCCTTTCTTGGAGTTCCCCTGATAGTCTGGATCCTATTCTAATCAACTGTTGTGGGTGTTGGTCGTCTATATAGACAGATTCTAAGTCCTCAACATGTTCAGTCCTTTTTTCCTTTTATTCTTCTCGGGGGTCGAGGTCACTCACAGCCTGCGTATCTTGGGGAATGCCCACGTCATCGACTTGGTAGATTGTGGACACCATACACACTTTCTGATCAACCTTTGTCGCCATGGCGTAACATTCTCGTGCCGAGGTCTGGTCTCCCTTGATCACATCGACTCCTTCCTCAATTGGGAATTTCATCATAAGATGGTAGTTTGATACCATTACCTTTAACTTATTTAGGGTTGGTCGGCCGATTATTGCATTGTATACCGACCTTTGGTCTACGACAAGGAAATCTACCATTTGAGTAGCTATGGCGACTCTTCCCAAATGTTACGGGCAGTCCGATTACCCCTACGGAGTAGACACATTCTCCTGTAAACCCATATAGTGGGGTCTTGGATGGCCCCAGTACTGTCCCACCTATGTTCATATTTTGGTATACTGATGTGAATAGTATGTCTGTTGAGCTACTTGTGTCGACCAGAACCCAAAAGACTCAACTATTCGCGATCCTAAGCACCAACACGAGAGCATCATTGTGTGGATGGATTAACCTTATGGCCTCTTCCTCAGTGAATGTAATTGATGATGACTCTTATTTAGAGAGCTTGGCGATGTACTCTGCCATGTTTACTAGGTGCCCGGATGTGACCTTTCGAGCCATTCTTACTTATCCTCTTCGAGCGTTTGCCAAGTTACCAGCTACTAGCGCTTCTGAGATAGTTTGTATCTCATGAGGTGTTCCATTATTATTGCTATTGGGTCCTGCTTTCTCGTACACACCCGTGCTTCCATGAGGAGCGAAAGTATAAGTTTGTTTATCCTACTCGTCGGCCCTATTCACATACTCCCTTAAGTATCCTTGTTGGATTAACCCCTCTCTTTGATTCTTCAAGTGCCAATACTCCAACGTCTCATATCCCAGCTCTTTATGGAACCTACAATATTTGTTCATGTTCCTCTTTTCTGGGTGTGACCTCATCGGGGGTGGCGCCTTTAAAATATTCTTTCCCTCAATTTGCATTAAATCTCCTCTCTCGTCATGTTCAAAGGTATGTAGTTCTGCTTTGGAGCGATCACTTTATTCAGACTCGGGAGTGTGGGTCGAAGGTTATTCATGCTGAGATGCTGTAAAGAGTTGCTAGGGGGTGATGCATTTTGCTTACTCTTTTTTGGATAAGGTCCACTGGTTCTGCCCTCAACCTTAACTCTTTTCCCAGTCTCCCCACTTGTGTCGACCATCGGGGTGATGGTGCCTTCTTTTACCCTAGTTATGAAATACCTTTTAGCATTTTCTATTTCGTAAGCTTTTTCTTTGAATGCAACGTAGGTGGTATGTCTCTTCTTGCTCATAAACTATACCAATTTCTCACTTCGTGTCCCTTCCTGAGCAACATTCAAGATTGTTTCTTAGGTAACCCTCGGGCACCTTAAGTACTACGCATCAAACAGGGTGAGGTAAGACCTCAAAGACTCATTTTCCCCTTGTTTTATGGCCTTAAGGTAACTCCAACCTTTCTGTTGGATCCTCAAGCCTAGGAATTGCAGCATGAATACCTCATATAATGCCTTGAAATCTTTAATGGACCTAGCTTCTAGTCTGCCATACCAAATTTGTGTCGAGCCTCTTAACGTGAGCAGGAAAGCATTATAGAATGTTGCGGGGTCGGCTTTAGCTATGGTCATCCATGTCTTATAGTTTTGTACATGATGGACTGGGTCTCCCTTGCCATCGAACAAGAGTATATTTGACATTTTGAAATGATGGGGAGGATACGAACGTGCTATCTCTAATAGAAATGGAGACTTGGTTTTTTCCAGTATTGTTCAGACATTTTCAATCTGCTTTTGCTCGACTAAGAGTTGATCCATCTGCCTTTTGAGAGCTTGGTAACATTCGTCTAGATCTCCAATTCATTGTTCGGGGAAAGGCCTAACTAGGACTATTTGCAGAGCAGGTCTCATCTACGTTGCAGGCTCACAACCTTGCTGCTATAAGGGGTAGTGGACCTGAGCTTCTTTTCTTCATTGGTTTAATCTTTCCTTGAGATCCGTAGTCCTAAGGTATTCGGACATTCTTAGATTATACGTGTTCGTGCTATTTTTAAGGGCTAGTCGTTCGAACACAGTCCTCCTAGTTCTCGAGTTACCAATTCCCTCTCCCCTCAAAAGCGACTGGTCCTCGTTGGAAGCATAAGACACTGCTCAGTGACGTCGCCTATGTCTCCTTATTGGTGCACGAGTATCACCATTCTCTTTGGTTGGAGCTCCTTTGGTCGGATGTGATCCTTCCTTGTTGTCCTCATCCCTGCCCCTTGGATAGGATTTCTTCTACCATCTTATTGAAAAAGAGCCCCGTTTAGGGTGACAAGAATCGAATGGACAATGTTTTGGCCGACCACATTTGCCAGGCGCTTAACAATCGAGGCGAGTTGTTTGACATGCTCCCCAAGCTCATTGACCCTATCTCGGCGTGGCCATGGTGGATAAGGGGCACCCACTTGGTCTTGAATATGCTGAGGGGGAACAATGTTTGCTTGGTCCCCTAGGTTGTACTGTTGGTTGTCTCCTTCACAAGTGTTGGTTTGAGTGCGATCAGTTGTTCCTGACCCAACTGCTCTACTCGATATTATATAGTGCTGTTGAAATTGTTGAATGATGCTGGATAGGGTTATGTACTGGTTTTCCAACTAGAGGCCATCCATCTAGTGCCAAAATATTGGTGTGGATTTTGGTCTATGAACCAACGCATGCCATTTTTTTGAGTGGTTCTTCCTCAAGGAAGCCAAAACCCATATTTGATGTAAGTGTAGTCCGTACAATCTTAGAAAAGGTCATAGATGGACTTTTCACCAACTAGTAATAGGTGGTATTGGTGCATTACTTGCCAAATCTCCTCAGTAGAAAAGTAGTCAGTGACACATTTAGTAAAATATTCAATAGAATAACGAACCACCAGTAAATTATTGATAAGAGGAGAAAAGACAGAGAGGACAAATAAGGTTCTGGGGATTTGTGATGGTTTACCTTTTTCAAGTGATTGTGAGGCTACTCATAGTGGCTTTGTGGTCCCCCAAGGTTAAAGTTGATATCCACGTATCCTCAAAAAAGATAGAAGGGAGTCTTATCTATCCGCTTGTACGGATGCGCGCGCGCACACACACACAGATATATATATATATATATATATATATGATTAGGCCACATGTCAACTTCTCTCTAGTCTATGCCTTCTTTATTCTTCTTTCTGGTCGAAGCTATGTCGTTCTATTGATGGTCGGCTATTTCTTAGCTCTTCTTTTAGTCTTTTACTTAGAGCACGATTGGCACATGGTGTCATATCCGTCCAGAGCTATTCTTAGACTCAGTGACCTCGGTCGTGCGGCTGGGCAGCTTTACCCTTTTGCCTTGCTCGGCTCTTCTTCTGTAGTGGGACGTAGCCAACACTATCTTGTGCCTTGATAGACTTAGCCGTTTGGTAGATTGCAACGGGTGTTACTGCGACGTGTCACTTCCTTCCTGAAGTACGTGTCGTTTTCTGTCTATTGCAGGAAATTATCCTCAACATTACTTATCAATTATTTATGGGGTTTTTATACACATTTAGTTATTAATCCGCTCTTGCTTATCCTTTTTACAAACATTTTACAATGTGAAAAGTGAGAACTTGAAATTGTAGCAATTTGCTTTTATCTTCTTATCCACTTAAAATCATAATTTACCTTTGTACTTAAAATCCGATTCTTACAGGAGTATTTGTCTTATATGCACCTTATGCAATGACAAGAAGTTAAGAATTTAGAGAGCCAATCCAACAAACATAGTACATACCTTATCCTTACATGGGTAACGTAGCAAGTATACTTGTAGATACAGACGATTCGTATGGCCTATCTACTTGAGTTAACTACAAAGATTTACGAATTAAATTATTCAATGAAATCAAAAAGTAAGATCACTTTTATTATGATCACTGTCAGAAAGTGTAAAAAAAATTACATAATTATTTTTTAATTTATTAAATGAACGGACACAAAAATCAATCCAATTTGCGCGCATGAGTGGACAAAATAAATCACCTTGAAGTTGGTCAAGTCAAAACTCGGAAAGAAAGATATAAGACACTGCGTCAGCATCTACTATGCATCGGTGAGACCAAGACTCTCTCTAACGTTATACACGTAAATTACCAAAATAGGCATGGTTTGTGGGCCGTGGATTCGTGGTCATGGATAAACACACGACGCCCTTGGGCGGCCCTCTTAATGGCTCTATCAGTATTTTAATTTTTAAGTCATTCATGACCTCATCTTAACATGTTACATAATACTTCCAGCCTAAACGTCAAACATACAAAAAAGAGATACTGAATAATGATTGTCCACTTAAATTAAACAAACAAATGAAGAGCTTTTTCTCCCCTTTTTTTTTTTTTTTTTGGGCACGTGTGCACGTCCGCGTGATACACGTGGCAAGCATGCAGGATGCAACGTGTTAATTTTGAGCGAGTTTATATGTCGAGGAATGAGGATAAAGATATATTTTTTTTTAAAACATAATAGATATTTTATTGAAAAGGCATCCTTGGGCGCAATAGGGCTCCAAGGAGCAGAGTTACAATGAGGATAGAGATAGAGATCCGGCGTTTGAGGTGCTCCGTATTATAAGGGATTTGGACAAGGTAATGGTACCATTTTTTTTTAATAATATTTTGGTAAAGCTATGTTATCCACGGGAAACTTCAACGGATTTGATTTTGGCCCCGAGAATTAGTCATATACACAAGTTTGCCATTGAACGTATAATATTCCTCCAAGAGAAAAGGAGCATATATATTTTTATTTTTCAGTTGAAAAATAATGGGTGTTATTTGGTCATGTCACAATTTGAAGTTGTTCGTATTTTGTTTTTCAACTCAAGCCCTAATTAGAAAGCATAATCATTTTTCATTTTGTTTAGGAGATACATGGACAATATTTTTATTTTTAAGCGTACATAAAACCATGCCTCACTGCGAAAAAAGTGAAAAGGAAGTAGGTAAGGTGGAAGAGTTTTATGCAATCGAATTTTGTGCATTATGATGGATAAATCTATACAATAAATTTATCATTGATTGGAAGTTGATTATATATATGTATTTAGTGGCCCAAGTTCAGACTCCAAAATAACACAACAGATTCCAACCCAACGATTGAATAGTTCATCACTATTCGCTTGATTTTTTATTTTATTTTATTTTATTTATTATTATAATTTTTTTTTTGAAGATTCAAACTTTAACTTAAACAACAGAGACCAATAGCGCGCGGAGGCGGATTGTAACTAGCATTTAATTAATAAATAGATATTCTACCGAAAAAATAATAATTAAAAGATAATATTGGGATAATTACTAAAATTGGGTAATTAGCTGAATTATCTAGTAAATTATATCATGCAGACAAAAATTCATATAAAATTAAGTTTATTTCATGTAACGATTAAAAAAATATCTTAGTTGTTGGCGAGAAGTAGCGAGAAGATTATACTAAGATATTTTTGAGCTCATAAATCATAACTGACTGCGAATAACACACAAGAATATCATGTATTTTATAGAAATATTGTCACAATGTGTCACTAATTTATTTCATTATTATGATGTAAACGGCAATAAAAATACTAAAGGCGTGTTTACGGCTATAAACCAACACATTGAAGTGTGGGTTAATACTACGTATACTTTTTTCTGATAAATAAATTAGACTACCACAATTGATTTACAAAGAAAAAAATTAAAGCAATCTCTTATAATTTGTTTTGAGAGATCTTATTAGGAGTTCTATTGGCTAGATATATCTTATCAATACCGAGAGACTAAACTCATATTCATCTACCTAGCTACCCAATAGAATTTACAAATTACTTTCTCAACGTTGTCTTCCATAAATCACTTGATTTTTTTTTATTTTTATCTGAAGTCAATGATAAGAAGATGATAATAACAACGAATAGAAAGTGGAAATTTTCTTCCAAATAATGTAATAAATTAACATTAGAGTTTAGGAAACACCCGCTAAATAATTATTGTAATTGCAATTTTTTTAAAGGAAAATTTTAATTGCAATAAAATCTATACATAATATATAATTTTTTAGATTTGTCATGATATATGGGAAGGTTGGTACTTGGTACATGGTACAATGCTTCATTATTTTCATCACTAGACACTAACGTACCAAACACGTATTTGGTTTCTATTTTAAGTATTTCAACGTAAGCGTGTTAATTGTTATCATGTAATATTTTTAAATGGAGAATAAATTTATTTAGTTTCATAAGCCAAAGCCTTCCAATTAATTAATTAATTAAATTCTATACAGTTATAATGCCAAAATAGTACTTTTAATTCTGAAGGCAAAACCCAACCGCGTAGAAGGTGCGCTAGGATGACGAAGAATTTCCGAAAACAAAGATGGGCTGCATAGCGGGAGACAGCCCACACTATTCGCTGCGCAGTGGCGCTATAGCAATTACGACAAAAATATAATGGCAAGATAGTAAATCGTCAACAGTGAAAATAAAATAGAAAATAATAAATATACTTCAGCACCAAGAAAGCGATGTGTGGCACGAGCGATTCGGGAAAGTTCGGTTGACACGTGGCCAGAGGTGCGGACTACGAAACGCCATAACCCGACAGGAAAGTGCCGCGTCATTGATTTCCTCACTCGTCAAAGTAATTAAATTAACATCAGAAATATCTAGAGAAGGCTATAAATATCCCTCACAACTTATAGACTACTGGTTTCTGGAGTCGTTCACGGCTAATAAACAAAAAGCTCTCTCTCTTCTTAAAACACCAAAACCGAAAGCTAGACTCTCCTCTTACCAAAAATATCACACACAGAAAATCGAACCGAGGAAAAAAAAAAAGAAAGAAAGAGGAATTTGAAAACTTCTAGGGTTTGTCTGAGACGAATTTCTCTCGCCAAAGGGTTTATCTTCTCTCGCATGTCGTCTGAGACGATACAGAGGTTAGTTTGATCGATTCTTTCTTTTAGCTTCTTCAACTTTTAGGCTTTAATTTCTTGATTTCTTGTTTTGGGGGGTTTAGGGTTCTTGGATTTTGTCTTCGGGTTCTTTATAAATTGGCGATTTTGTTCTTGTTTAGTTTGGGGGTTGCAAAAATTGTTGGTTCTTTCCCCCTCTTTCTGGTACAAGATTAGGGTTTTTAGGTGGAACACGGCACTTTGTTGTTGAATTTCTTTGCGTATATATATATATATATATATATATATTTGGGGAGTGGGGTAGCTAAATTGGTTTGCTTGGGTAGCAAGTAAATTCACGGTTTTAAGGAGTCTAAATCTAGAGCCTTTATCAAGTCCTTAGGAATTCTTGGACTCCAAGAAAAATCTCGCTCATGAGTTAGGGTCGATTCAACTTACTTTGTTTTGGCCTTTTTTTTTTTAAAATTTTTTTTTTCTTATTTCCTTACTGAACCCAGAATACTTGTATTCAGTCCATAATAAGATAGTGGTTCAATATTTGACTGCAGAATATATGAGGCTGATTGTTGTTCAGTTTGGAAGAGCAAGATTTTGCTTTGCCGTAATTTTGCTTGTTGATTGAGAGGTGGTTGCTGTGCAACATTACTCCAAAACTCAATTTAAGAATTTTTCAAGAAATGGGTGCTCTTGACCAAGGTGTTAACATGACTTCTCTTCCATTCAATTCTACCAGGAAGAGAAAGACGAGGAGTAGACGGGACGGTGGCGCCTCTGTAGCAGAGACTCTAGCCAAGTGGAAAGAGTACTACAACCGTATCGAGTCTACCAATGACGATAGTAAACCAACTCGCAGAGTCCCGGCTAAGGGTTCGAAGAAAGGATGTATGAAAGGTAAAGGAGGTCCTGATAACTCGAGATGCAACTACAGAGGTGTTAGGCAAAGAACTTGGGGGAAGTGGGTTTGCGAAATTCGAGAGCCTAACAGGGGGAATAGGCTCTGGTTAGGAACTTTTCCCACTGCCTTGGAAGCTGCCCTGGCCTATGATGAAGCTGCCCGGGCTATGTATGGTCCAGGTGCTCGTCTAAACCTTCCAAACATAACGGACTACAGTTCGCTGAAGGAATCTGAGAAAGATTGTTCTTCAGTTGCTGCTGCTCCTTCGGGCTTTTCTTCGGTGGCCACTCCAGCAGGCTCTGACTCCACTACAACATCGAATTCGAACCTCTCAGAGGTCTGTGCAGAGGAGGAATCTAAGGGGAAGCCTGTTTCTTCAAATGTGAAGAATGAGAGTATCGAAGGTGAATCGAGAATAAAGCCACCACTTTCTCCAGTGGCCGAAGTTGCTAAGCCTGTTAGTTCTGTGAAGGCAGATGCAAAGGCAGATGTAACATCGCAATTAGCTAAAGCAGAGACGAAACATGAACCAATGGATACTGAGTATCAGACTTGGGATAATTTGGGTGACGTGGGTGAGGATTACTTGCAGAACTTTTCAATGGACGAGATGTTTGACATAGATGAGCTATTGGGACTCATGGACGGCAATCCAGGCTCGATGGAAGGTTTTGGCAGCATTGGTGGTCAATCTTACAAGGACAATCATCAGAGCGAGAAACCATCTAATTTATCATATCAATTGGAAAACCCGGATGCCAAGCTGCTTGGTAGTTTGTGTCATATGGAGCAGGCACCATCAGGGCTCGATTACAGCTTCGATTTCTTAAAGCCCGGAAGGCAGGAGGATAATGATGTTTGCATTGATGATCAGGGCTACTTCGATATGGGAATAACCGATTATGGAATTTGAGACGGATGCGAAATTTGATTAGAGGAGCAAATGTAATCTGAAGATTGCTCTGTATTAGTATGCATATGGGAATATGAAGGCTAGAACACTGATGATTCTGGAGTGTGATTTGTTCTGTTTCATGTGTTCAATTTGGATCGTCTCTTTCATGCAGTCAGCTTGATCGTTTTGCGGAGCAGACTCTGTAGTATGCTGCTACAGGGACTAGGGAACTTCCCATAATTTTTCATTTTTCTTTTTCTAGTTACTTGGGGCTGACTTTAAATTCGTTGCCTTGGGGACTGACCCATAATTAGCTGATTCTCTATAGCTTTTAGATTGGAGGATGTAGCTTATTACTTCTGTTCTTTTATTATTTTTAACCTCTTGCACTCTGTCCATTTCCTGGCAGTTCCCTGGAAATAGAAGTGGACAGAGAGTCGCATATATATACCTCGCTGCTTATACGATTTAGAGTTTCTTGGTCGATGTTTTTTTTTCGTTAAAGAGATATTCTTTCTTGTATATACGATTTCTAACTATGATAATAGTGTAGTGACCTTGAAGTTCATTACTGTTGTGCATAAACCAGAGATTTAGTAATGAAGTGATCAAATAATTTGTTGCGTAAATCTTAAATGCTTATACTATGCTATGATTGATGGTTCCAAAATAATGGTATGAATGTATGTGAGATTGTTATTAGAGGGATTTAATTAGTTTTGTTCACATCCTGTCTTATGGTGTTGGTCCCCACATTATTAGTTAACAGTATTGGCCCTTTTTTTTCCCTTTTCTTTTTTCTTGTTAATTCAATGGTAAAAGAATTTTTCTTTTTATTTATTTATTTTTTTAAGGTGGGGGATATTCGGAATATGGTAGAAATCGCTAGACAGTAGGATAGTAATTTGTAACCAACAATTAAATAAAAAGCAAGACCCAAAGAAGAAAAGAGAGGGGACATTCTAGATGACACTGGATCTGGATGTTAATGAGGGTCGCTCGAGTGTCTGCCAGTCTGAAATCTAAAATGGCCTCCATTGTAGTATCTTAATAAGATTGATGGGCCAGTATGAGCTCTTGTTACACTGACGTGAGAGTTCCAACTTTAGATTAGATTGTGAAGTGTGACGCTGTTGCTACTTCTAAAAGTTATAAACATGTAATGGATCGACGAAAAAATCTCTAGAACATTACGTGCACAGCACTTGGTCTCAGCAAGGCACTGACCATGATGAATATTAACGAGTGACGGGTCTATTTTAAACCATGGTTGAAAGCAGACCTAGAATTCATATGAGCACAAACGAAGGTTGGAGAAAAGACAATCACTTTAAGACAAAACAACTAGAAAGAGAAAATAGAAAGAGTAATTATTTGCCGATTTTAAGCCATGATGAGTTTGGGCCCAACTGCCCAAACTAATTTAAGACTTCGAAACACTGAAGCAGTGAGCGGCTGTCGAAGCTCTGGAAAGGATAATAGACCTGAAAGGCAGTGTTTTGGGCCAAAATGAATTTTCCAGGAAATTTTTTGTATAGTGATTATTAAAGGATATTACAAGCACGTACTCATTACATTAGTGTTTTGTGAATCATAGATTTGTAGTTGACATAAAAATTTCATTTTGATTCCCTTAAAAAAAAAAAAAATGAAAACACTTTGAAACATAATCCCAATTACTCCCAATTAGGTCTATTTCTCTCTCAGAAAGTGTGAAGGCTGCACGCTCTAATACCATTGAAAGTTTCTATGTTAGGATTAAGTAACCAGGCCAACAGAAGGTCTTTCAGCAATTAAACTTTTCTTTTGGAGTTGATTTGGATTTGGGTTGAGAGAACCAACAAACACAAACGATATTTTACGAAAAAGAAAGATAATATGAATTAAAACTATCAATTGCTTATTGGGTCTAATAAGTATTCTAAGCTGAGTTCAACGTTCTATTNAAAGAAAAACAAAAAAAAAAACGAATCCCAGCGAAGAAAACAAAAAGACAGCGAAGAGAAAATGCAATTAAGCACCATACGAGCAGTTCACAAAGAAGAAAAAAACAAAAAAAAAACAATATTCTGATCCTTTCTTAGTTCTAAATATCGTTTTATACATATTTGTGGTCAACTAGGATTATATTGGTATTCTAGAAAAATAGATGTTTATATTCTTCGTACGTTGCATTGAAATTTTTGTATGCCAACACGTCCCTAATTTGTGGCATACCAAAGGGAGCCTATGCGCCAAATTCAGCACCGTATGCATAGTGCTTTTGTTTACCAACTCCATTATGGATTTTTAATTGCAAAAGTATTCAATCAAATACCCGAAATTACGGGAAAAATAAAGTATTTGGAGAAACGATGTATTACATTATATGATGAACAATAATGTTCACAGCAGTTCGTTGATAAGAAGACTTTCAAATGACGATGAATGCATTTTTGCAATAATATTTGTTGGGGGATAATATCAAGAAAAACTCATTATATTTAGTATTTTATCACAAAAATCTATAACTATTTATTTATATCAAAAGAAACCTTCAATTTACATTGTTATATCAAATAAGACCAGACCTATATATTTAGTCAAAATTGAAATTTTAGTTTGTTAAAAAGACAACTATACACTTTAAACTCATAAAACGTATATTAAAACTAATAAATATTGCAATTACTTTTGTCTTTCTTTTTTTAAATATATATATTAAGTGAAAATAATAATTATTAAAAATAAAAAGAGTTTAACTATTCAAAACAATTTTAAAAAAATAATGACAAAAGTTATAAAAAAATATCATTTTGTTCTTCTTTTTTTCAAGAGTTTAAATTATTCAAAACTATTATTTTTTGAAAAAAATATAAAAAAATATCATTTTTTAGTCATTTTAAGTGAAAACAATTAAATGTTAAAAGGAAAAAGAATGACAAAGGTTTTTATTTCTAATAATTATTATTTTCACCTAAAATATTTTTTTTTAAAAGAAAGACATTAATGATTGGTTTTAATATTTATAATGTTTAATATATGATATATGAGTTTAAAGCATAAAATTATTCTTTTAAACAAACTAAAGCTCTAATTTTTACTAAATGTAAGAGCTAGTTCTATTTGATAAGAAAATACAAATTGAATGTTTAATTTAATATAAATGGAAAGCTTAGTTATTTTTAAATAAAACATTAAAGACGGTGAGTCTTTTTTTATATATTATCCCATATTTGTCGACATCATTCGTACTAAGAGCATTACATGTTTGTTATAAGTGATTTTAGTAGTCTATCTGTGCTAGCGTCAAGCACGTACTGTGTACATATTCAAATTCACCTATATCATTTATTGAACTAGCTATTATAATAGGGTCCACTTGAGTGAGTTCCACTCTAATAAATAATTATAGTGCATAGAACATTTTCTTACGGCGGATAAAGAGAATTATCCAATAAAAATACCCTGGTTTGATAAATTCTACAAGTAATTACATTCGAAATAAATTATTACATTCCCATTAACTTATGTAATTGGATGTGCAATGATATTACTGACACAGTAATATTTATAAAAAAGTTGATATAGGGCCTGATATGATTTTTAAAAGTCGTTTTCTGGCTTCCTAAGCCTAGAAGCAATTTTTAAATTTATTTGAATAAAATATCAAAAAAGCTTTAGGGCTCTAAATACTCTTCTAGTGAAAAGCAGACTTACGTACTTCCTTTAGAAGGAGCTTTGAAGAATATATAGATTTTTTTTTTGAGTTTTAATAAAAATTTATATTTTTAAATTTAACTTTATTTTAATAAATAACAAAAAAACATGCCATTTACGTCCTCAAAATAAAATTTCAAATATATCATCCCATTATACTAAACGCTATCACTTTAACTTCTTTTTTTCTATGCATAAAAATAAAAGTAAAAACTATATCATACTGCCGTATTAAATGTCAAATCAACCTCTCAAAACAGTAGGCTATATTCCATGTAAGTAATGGGTTATACTTTGGGACTTTTGGGCCACGCTTTGCTAATATATACCAAATATGGGAAGTGGTCCAAATATCTTTCTAGGTCATTAGGCTGAGTAGCAGGTTTGGAGTATTACATTCGCAGTTGTTTTCGAAAAGAGCTATACCCTTTCCAGAACTGGTATTCATGAGAAAAGCTCTTCATTGTATGACATTGCGAATTGTGAAATGGTTAGACAGTATCGCCTATTAGACCTCACTAATATTTTACACCAGCCATTTTTTCTCTGATTTTTCTTTTTTTTTTTTTTTTTACCACTTTCTTGGTTTTTAAAAATTTGTTTTGTTTGTTACTCGTTCACAAACCCCAAGTCAACCCTAAACAAAAAGTTTAAGCTACTAAAAAAGATAATTAACAAAATACAAAAACTATTGTTAATTTAGAATTTTGTTTCTGGAAAATGTGGTATTTGGTTACTTAACCTATGAGCCGGGCGATTTTTCCAAAAACAAGCGGCAATTTTTTCTCTGATTTTTTTTTTTTTTTACCACTTTCTTGGTTTTTAAAAATTTGTTTTGTTTTGAATCTTACTTGTTCACACCTCCCAAGTTAATCTCAAATAAAAAGTTTAAGCTACTAAAAAACATAATTAACAAAATATAAAAACTATTGTTAATTTAGATTTTTCTTGCTTCTCGAAAATGTGGTATTTGGTTACTTAACCAATGAACCAGGGGCTTTTTCCAAAAAACAGGCTTGGGCCTCATGGCACGAATGGGTCAAACAAAGAGTTACTAAAATCCAGTTTGACCATAAGAGATAGAATCATAGATGATGAACAGATGACGAGTCCACACGTGCCAGCCACGGCCGGTTCTGGAACTCTAGAATCAAATGCCGATGAAACGAGACCATCAAATTTATCCCTGGGCGGTGGTAAACAAAGAGAGGAAGAAATCAAATCACAGCCCTCCATTAGAATTAGTCACATATTCCCAAAATTGCCCTTCCCAACCAACACGACATACACCTCTCCCAACGACCCCCTCTTTTATTTGGTGCTATTATTATTGTTAATTGCAAATTTTGGGCCAAAACGCCAAAAGGCACGAAACTCGAAGATTTTCATTTCAGAAAACTAGTCAGAAAAAAGGACCCCCTCTCTTTATAGATGTCTACGTTGAGCTGTCCTTTTCTCACACTCTCTCTCTCTCTCTCTCTCTACTTTTATTTTTCACTTTTCTCAATTACCCTTTCACTCACTTCAGTGGCTACAAGTACTACTACTCTTTATAGCCCGAAAACTACTTAGCTTGGAATCTCAATTCCGATCAATATCGTCGGAATCTGATTCCATTTCCATTTCCATTTCCATTTCCATTTCCAGGTTTGATTCTCTCCAATTTTGTGCTCTAAGTTTGATACATATTTTTTCAAACGGAATATTTGTGTGAATATTGTTTGTTACGAATAGAGTGGATGGTTTTTGATACATAAGCAAAAGTTTTTAATTGGGTATTACTCAAATTTGGCACATTGTTGATGGATGGTTTTAGTTTTTTCCTTTTGGGAAATTGTGTCTGATTTTGCGTTATTTTCCCTTTTAAGGCAAGATTTTTATTTTTAATTTTGATTTTCTTTCTTTCTTTCTCTNTTTTCTTTTAAATATACCAAAAGTGCAAAGTTGCTTTTGCATTTCTTTTCATCTCAAACAGAGAAGAGAGGGAGAAGGAATGGTTTTCGGGGAGAAAAAAAAAAAGCTTTGAGTCAAAACTTTCTGGTAGGTTTTATCGTCAAAGCTTTGACTTTTGTATCAAAATTATGTGAATATGATTATCTTTACTTTTACTTTAATATAGTTTGTAATTTTCTTTATGTGTAGTTTCGGTGCGAAATGTGGTTTGGATCATCACAAGGTTTAGTTTTATCTGTCTCCTTCAGGAACGAGATATTAGAGAAAGGGTTTTGAGAAAACCTCCAAATGGTTTTTACTGAAAGGGGAGTAGTAACCAGGTCTATTACTAACATTTTTACCATATATACTCACCACATTGTGGATCATAGCAAAAATATTTAGTACTTGTGCTAAAAATATGCAGAATAGGCCGTTACATCGCCCCAAAAACAGTTAACCTTTTGGAGTGAGTAGTGGATTTCTTCCTAATTAGCAAAGAAATAAAAAAAAAAAAAAAAAAAAAAAACGTGCAGAGATAGAGTCCAAGCTTTTTCGAAGATCATTAGAGAGTTTTTCGGCTAATCAAGGATGGCGACAAGAAGAAATCTCCATGGATCGAAGCATCCGTATAATAATGATGAACGTAAGCATTGTCTCGTCTTTTTTTCATATTGTTTCGTATAAATATATCATATTGGTGTTTGCTACGTTGCTACATACTAATTTTTTCATTTGTTGTTTGTAGCCTTTGAGGCTCTCTGTTGCGGCTCGTGGAAAGCTATTGAAAGTGTACGTATCAGGAATGGGAGTATGAGTTTGATTTTTGTGGAACATGGATGTAATCTTCAGGAGAGAGGTCCATTTACGAATCTTCGAATAAGGTCAAGACAAGCTACATTGTCTGATTGCATCTGCTTTTTAAGGCCTGGAGTTGATATCTGCGTGCTTTCGAGCTCTCAACATACACAAAGTTCAGATAATGAAATGAAAGATCCTGTGAGTGACATTACACTCAGGCAGGCATACATTTTGAGTTAGAAGTAGAGAGCTGATCATTTGTTCTTTTAGTTCAATAGTTGAATTGCTTAGTTCATTCTGTTCATTGCTTTTGATATCATGATGACTAAGTAATGTGCTGACTTTTTATCCTGTCGCCTCTGTTTTGTTTTCTTTTTCACAGTTTCATTGCTTGTTTAGTCCAAAATTCCGTACTAAAATGTTTGGTTTATTTCTGTTTAGTACGTTTTGATCAATATAATCGCGTTTCACTATAGGTCCGGATTGATGGTAGAATAAGTTCCATTGAGAGGAAGCCTCATGAATCAGGATGCTCATGCAAGTTTTATATCAACTTCTATGCTAGCCAAGGTCCTCTGGGTTCGGTGAGGGAAACACTTAATAAAGAGATTACAGCAGTAGGAATCGACCAAATCTTTATCCTTCAAAAGCTTAGTCAAAACTTTTGTGAAGATCAGTACTATAGGTGGGATTTCTCCGAGGATTGCTCTACACGCCAAAAAACTAAATTGTTGTTAGGGAAGATTTTATCTGATCTTTCGTGGTTACTTGTTGCCACATCTTTAAAGAATCTTTCATTCCATGTAAGATCAGTGCAAAACAAAATTGTATATCAAATTTTGCAAGTTGTTGAAGAAAGCAGTTCTTCAAGTTCTCATAGTACCTTACATGCTGCAAATTTTAGAGTAGATAATGATGTTTTGGTACCTATTGTCATTCAATTTGTCCAAGATGTTTCTATCAGTGCAGATCCTGATCCAGCAGTTGACACCACTGAAGCTGAACCATCACCATTTTCTGATTCTATGGGCTTACGCCGTTCCAAGCGTCGAAATGTACAGCCTGAGCGTTTTCTTGGCTGTGATAGTGGTTCAGAGATAGATATTGGCTATGTCCGGTCAAGGCCATACAAGATAGATCGAGGAAAAGATGACGAACTGTCGATGCCGTTGTCAATCCTTTTTGGTGTTAATGCACTTAGTTCAAAAGCACATGCTGGCAGTGAAATGAAAAGTTGTCCTCTTAAAAGAAATTCATCCGGGAATCTAATTGCTTGCAATTCATCTGGGAATCTAGCTGCATGCAAACAGAAGACCTCATCAAGGAAGGTGAAATCAGGTCTGAGTGAGAGGAATCGTCAAGAATATCCACCTAAACTAGCTCTCATTCCTTTTAATGAAGAAAGTGATCCACTATCCTTTGCATATTATCAATTCCAAGCCAAGAAACCTCGGAATCATGCAAAGGAGCTTGATGAGATTTCTCCCCAGCATTATTATACTAACTGTTACCCTAAAGTACAGAGAAAGAATCTTTCTGATTTAGAAGAGTTGGAGCTTGAAAGTACATGGGAAAAAAGATCATTCCATAAAAGAGGCCCGAGAAAAAAATATTATCATTATAGGCGATACAATAGTTTCAGTGGAGAAAGAACTTATCAAAAGAGGTCCCTACATGCAGGGGCATACACGGATTTGATAAACTCATTCTTGAAAAACATTGATTGTACAGGCAAGGAAGAACCACAGATCACTGAACAGTGGAAAGAACATACACAAACAAACGGCTTTGAGAATGAAGTGCCACCAGAGGAAGAGGAAGAAATGTCAGAGACTGAAATGTTGTGGAAAGAAATGGAACTAGCTTTGGCATCAATTTATGTTCTTGATGATGAGGTAGAATTGTTGGTTATTTATTTGATGATAATGAGGTAGAATACTCTAATGGAAATATTCGGCCTCAATCAGAATTATTAGTTCTTCTAATTTCTGTCTGATCTTTTGTTTATCACTGACAGCCTGTCTGTCTTTGTATCCCAATGCTGGTTTTGAAATGGTCTGGAAACTTTCTGTCAAGTTACAGAATTGGCTAAGAAGACAAAGTGTCAAACAAGCTCTTTTACCTTTTTGTGTCATCTCTTTTTGGAAGTTTCATTAAATCTGATAAACTTATTTTAGGATTCAAATGGTGTGTCGAATGCGAGTGCAAAAGTTTCAAAGGAAGATTGCCAACATGAGTACAAAGTGGATGAAGAAGTTGGTATTTTGTGCAATAAATGTGGTTCTGTTTTCACAGAGATAAGAGATATTCTGCCACCCTTTGTAAGTCCTTCCATAAACTCATCCACCAACTCAAACTTTAGCTTCGTTTCTTACTTTTATCTTAAATGGATCAAGGATGTCTTTGAACATCCTCATGCTCCTACATGTGTTTGATACACAGGGAAGAAGTAAATTTCTACTTTAATAAGATTTTTAGTCCAAGAATTTGATTGAGTTGTAAGTGTAAACTCAGCTGGGAATTTTTTCTTTTGCACTTTTCCATTGTAAATATGCACGATGGATCAAATCATGTTTCTTCAACTAATATCTAATCTCTTTTTTCATTTTTCTAGATGCAAAACACAGGATGGAATGCATATGATAAAAAAATCAATGAAGAAGATTTAGAGCATGGTGCAGCCGAAGATTCTGAAATGGATTTTATACGTCGTCAGGGTTGTCCTGATGAACCTCTCTCAGAAGAAAAAGAGAATGTGTGGGCCTTGATTCCTGAAATTCGAAAGCAGTTACACCTTCATCAAAAAAAGGCTTTTGAGTTTCTGTGGAAAAATATTGCAGGATCTTTAGTACCGGATTTAATGAAGCCAAAATCCAGCAAAATAGGTGGTTGTGTCATCTCTCATACCCCTGGAGCTGGGAAAACTTTTCTGATTATTGCATTCCTTGTCAGCTACCTGAAGTTATTCCCAGGAAAACGGCCTTTGATCCTTGCTCCAAAGACAACACTCTACACCTGGTACAAAGAATTTATTAAGTGGAAAATTCCTGTGCCAGTTTATCTTATTCACGGTCGGAGGACTTATAGAGTGTTCAAGCAGAAATCTGTAATCTTTCCAGGAGCTCCGAGGCCAACAGATGATGTCAGGCATATTCTGGATTGCCTAGAGAAAATCCAGAAGTGGCATGCACAACCAAGCGTTCTTGTTATGGGTTATACTTCATTCCTTGCATTGATGCGAGAAGACTCCAAATTTGCACATAGGAAATTCATGGCTAAAGTTTTGAGGGAAAGTCCAGGGATCTTGGTACTAGATGAAGGGCATAACCCCAGAAGTACCAAGTCAAGGTTGAGGAAGGCCTTGATGAAAGTTGAAACAGACCTACGAATTTTGCTTTCAGGTACATTATTCCAGAACAACTTCTGCGAATATTACAACACTCTCTGTTTGGCAAGACCAAAGTTTGTCCATGAAGTGTTGAAGGTACTAGACCCGAAGTACAAAAAGAAGAAGAACAAACTAGTGGAAAAGGCACGCGTTTTGATGGAAGCTCGAGCAAGGAAGTTCTTCTTAGATAAAATTGCAAAGAAAATCGACTCAAATGAAGAAAAGGAGAGGATGCAGGGTCTTAAGATGTTGAGAAAAATTACAACTGGATTTATCGATGTGTATGAAGGTGGAGGAGCTGCTGACACCCTTCCTGGCCTACAAATTTACACCTTGTTAATGAACTCAACTGATAAGCAGCATGAGATTTTGGTAAAACTGCATCAGATTATGTCAACATACCATGGTTATCCTCTGGAACTGGAGCTTTTGATAACTCTTGGCTCTATACATCCTTGGTTAATCAAAACTGCAGTCTGTGCTGGTAAATTTTTTAGAGACGATGAACTGCAGGAACTTGAGAGGTACAAGTTTGATCTAAAAAGAGGATCGAAGGTGAAGTTTGTTCTGAACCTTGTTTATCGTGTTGTCAAGAAGGAGAAGATTCTGATCTTCTGTCACAACATTGCGCCGGTGAAACTATTTTTAGAGTTGTTTGAACAAGTCTTTGGTTGGCAAAGGGGTAAGGAAGTCTTAGTCCTTACAGGAGACCTTGAATTATTCGAACGAGGAAGAGTGATGGATAAATTTGAGGAACCAGGAGGGGCCTCAAGGGTCCTGCTTGCTTCGATTACAGCTTGTGCTGAAGGAATCAGTTTGACAGCAGCTTCTCGGGTTATCTTGCTGGATTCAGAGTGGAATCCTTCCAAGACAAAGCAGGCTATAGCAAGAGCTTTTCGGCCTGGACAGCAAAAGGTGGTCTATGTTTACCAACTCCTGGCCACAGGCACATTAGAAGAAGACAAGTATCGAAGAACCACATGGAAGGAATGGGTTTCAAGCATGATTTTCAGTGAGGCTCTTGTGGAGGACCCTTCTAAGTGGCAAGCCGAAAAGCTTGAAGATGACATACTGAGAGAGATGGTGGAGGAAGACCGGACTAAATCGTTCCACATGATCATGAAAAATGAGAAGGCTTCAACTGTCATTAGAGGTAAAGACTGAACCTTCTATGACTTTAATCGCTGTAACACAGATTGTCTTCCACCGGCTTGTTCTACTTTCACTCTCATTCTCGTTCTCGTTCTCCCGAATGCATGTCTCTAGTTCTTTCCTTGCATTTATTAAATTGCTGTTGATAACAAAGATGGTTTTCTTGCTAATTCATAAGTGGTTTCATAGCTAAAGTCATAAGCTGATCAATCATGTTACTACTTAAACGTTGGTCCTTGAGTTCTGGTATGACTTCAATATAGTGACCAGCTTTAGTCATTTTACCACAGTTCGTTTATGTGAGATTTACATGCTCTGTCCAACTTTTGAAGGTTGTTCTGAATTGTGTGGAGAATAAAATCCGATGATTATCTCCCACTTTTTAGATTATCTACTGACATTTAATGCGAAAATTAACTCACATCAATAAATTTTCCTTAGTAATATAGTGCCCGAGTCAGGTTGGACACTAGAGTAATCCTGTTAAGGTGATTTTGGGATTCTAGTTCCGAGTTTCAATGCAAGCAAATAAATAAATAAAGGCCATGTTTATTAAATCATAATAACAGGATTGAAATAAAAGGACTACCATTTTCCATCCGATCATGTGTTCACTTACACACTTGGGATACAAATTTCGAAAAATTCCTCGTGTAATAATGATATTGAGAAGGGATAACCAATCTTTTATTTACTGTTCCTGCTTAACTCTCCAAACCCTTTCCCTTTACGATTCTTTTCTATGGATTTTTTTATGTAACATAACAACTTCTTGGCTGCAGTTTTATCAGAAGAGGCATTAGTGTTTGACAATATTTAGATTGAAAAAAAAATAAATTGATACATAAATGTTTAAACAAAAGTTGATGCATGTAGTATTCTTGTCATTTCTTTGTTGAGTTATTCTTGCCGTTTGTTTATATGCTTCAAATAATGATATGATTAGCAACGTTTCTACGTTTTGTTGAGTAGAAATTATGGACAGTGGCTGGTTCACATGTCACTAGATTAAATTATTGTCTACTCCTTGAAAGCTTTGGGTTGTTCCCCTATAGATTTATCGTGATAAGCCTTCAGAGTCTTATTAGCTGGATGGAGCCATAGTTCGACTAAAGTTGCAATAATACGGAATATGTTGTTGGATTTTGAATTATGAGCTAAAATGTTACGTTGATTGTATGAGAAACAAGATAGCGTCTGAAGGAAGGCCATGTCTATTAATCAGTGACGGCCCGTAATGGTAACGAAAATAATGGAAATGATTCTCTTTTTCATTTATTTTCCATTTATTCATCTATTTACTCACTCGTTTAAGATACACTTTAATCATTCGTAATTAGTGAAATTGGGAAGACATGATTCAATTTTTTATTTTTTCTCATTCATTTCCAAATCATTTCTTATTTCAGAATTATTATGGATTAATAAAAATGTTTGAACTTCGAAGTGTCCTTTCTTCCGGAAATATTAGAAAGGGAAAAAAAAAAAATGAAAACAGATGTTAATCGCATAAAGCCGATCGATGCTAGAAAAGTCATTTCAATACCACACTATGTAAAGAAATGAACTTTTATCTTGTATATTGTACATGGTATGGTTAAGTAGAAGTTGCAAAACTATTATAGCTATTCAGATACATAACATATGTGAATGATGCGGAGTACTAAATATCTCTGAATTGTAAGTTTTGGTAGATTCATAAGATTTGCATATGAGATTTTCAGCAAAAGCATTTTGTATCCAGCAAAAAATTTGTGAATCCCTAAGTTAGTATCAGATTTTGTAAGGTCAGATCATACAAAGAACTCATTTTTCATTTTTTCACCCTGAACTGAAAAATATAATCTCTTTTTGGAAAAACAAACCACATGGATTCAGGAAAAGACTAAAATACTATAGTATTAGTACATGCAATTTGATCACATAACGAATATATCATGTGATACGAGTTAATGTTATAATTTTGTCATGAACATAAACTTCACATCATTATGTACTACATATCGTTTAAAAATTATGTTGGTTCAAAGGTGCTCATTGGTTGGAATCCAATCTATTTTAGCTATATTTCATCCAATCTAATTATAGGTTGGTTTTAAGAAATTCTTATTCAATCTAATCCAATTTATTTAGAAGAACCAATCCGATCTAATTCAACTAGTAATTGGATTAGATCGGATTTTTTAATCGGTTATGAGTAAAATTTTTTGAAGATTTTTCTCTAATATATTTCAAATTAAAAGAATCAAAATCAAAATATATATAACATAATAAAACTTTAGAATCTCAAACTCTTAGCTTTTTCCAATTTGCTTCTAAGGAGAGGTAATAAATGAGGGAAAGAGATGAATATACTACATAGTTAATAGTTAAGATATAATTTTCATTTAATTTAGTAAAATAATGTCTATATTAAGAGATACATAAACCAAAAATAGAAAAATACTTGAATATATTTATTGTTTTAATTTATTTCATATAAATTGGATTTGTTCAGTTTTAATTTGATTTTTATTATGAGATCCGTCAACCAAATTAATCCAATTTAAATCTAATTTTTAGAATCCAATTGTAATTAGATATCCAGATTTTTGTAATTAGATTTGGGGGGGGGGGACATATATATAGCCTAACTTTCCTTTTACAAGGAAGAAAAGGGTTATTCTAAGGTGCTCATTGGTTAGAATCCAATCTATTTTAGCTATATTTCATCTAATCTAATTATAGGTCGGTTTTAAGAAACTACCATCTAATCTAATCCAATTAACTTATAAGAACCGATCCAATCTAATTTAACTAGTAATTAGATTAGATCGGATTTTTTAATCGGTTATGTGCAAAATTTTTTGAAGATTTTTTTCTAATATATTTCAAATTAAAAGAATAAAAATCAAAATCTATATAACATAATAAAACTCTAGAATCTCAAACTCTTAGCCTTTTTCTAATTTACTTCTAAGGAGAGGTAGTAAATGAAGGAAAGAGATGAATATACTACATAGTTAAGATATAATTTTCATTTAATTTAGTGAAATAATGTCTATATTAAAAGATACATAAACCAAAAATAGAAATATACTTGAACATATTTATTATTTTAATTTATTTAATATAAATTGGATTTGTTCAGTTTTAATTGGATTTTTACTATGAGATCCGCCAACCGAACTAATCCAATTTAAATCCAATTTTTAGAATCCAATTCAATCCAATTGTAATTAGATATCCAAATTTTTATAATTAGATTAGATTGGATTGGTCGAGTCAATCGATTTGGACCGGATTTTGAGCACCCCTAAGTTATTCTGCCCAAAAATCCTATGGATCCTTGGATTTTCTTTTTAGATGAACTTTGTCGAATGAGGAAACTTTATTGAAGAACCATTTCTTTTTATTTTACCAAGACTCGAAACCCTACCTTCCCATATCATAATTGATGCTGAAAATATCACAAAATGATTTTTTTTAAAAAATAATATATAAAAACAATTTAGAGCTCTTTTAGGTAATTTAGGTTTTCAATATTTTTGTCTTTATATTTAGGATTTGAAAAACAATATATAAAAGTTAAACTAAAATTGTCACTAAAAACAATAATGGGAGTCCCTTTTTACATTGTTTTAATAAATGTCAATATATTTTTTTAGTTAAATAGTCAAATATATTTATTATACTAGTTAGGAGTGTTCATAGCCAATTTGGCCCGTTTGAAATGTCAAACCATGAACCAAATCGCAGATGTGGTTTGGCTAGTCGATTACACCATGCGGTTTACATTGGTCGATTCGAACTGGCTAGACCTAGACCATACTTATATTTTACAGTGTGGTCTGGGCAATTTGTATGGTTTAAAAATTTAAGTGATGTCTCGATTTAAGATTATTTCCTTAATCAAAAGTCAGATTTCTTAAAAAAAGGAAAAAAAAAACATAAATGTAACATATTATTTATAAAATATATATTAGTAACACAATGATCTAAATTAAACATGAAATCAACTAAACAATCATATCATACTTAGATAAAATATCTAAAATCTAAAAGTCCAAATATGAAACCAAACAAAATATAGCTAAAGGTTATAACCAAATCAAAAATCCTAAGCTTAACTTTTGGACTGCACTTCTAAAGTGAGAGGAGATTTGTTGGGGTTGGGCTTACAAAATGGATTAGGTTATATTATAAAAAGATCTATAAAAAAATCTATTCATAAAAGTAACATATTTGCCGGTTTCGGTTTGAAACTGGTCACTTTTTGCCAAATTGAACCATTCAGTTTGCTAGTTTCTTGATCTGTCACTAGCTACAAATGTGCTGTAACCACACGGATTGGTCTAAATTGATCAGTTTTTATGGTTTGGTGATTATTTTGAATACTCATAATATACCAACTGACCATTAAGCAACTACATTTGAGAAACGAACATTTAATTCAAATGGGCCCAAAATTCAGCCCAAATGTTTTTATGTAGACCGAAATTCAAATTTAGGATTTTGTTATTTTTATTAATCAGATGTTAATTGCATAATTAGCTTTAGCGTATAAGAAAAAGATTTTAATTACCTTTTTCATACAATAATGCATATTTTTTGAAATATAATATGACATTTAGAAATATATACTACTTCTTGTTTTTTCACACAAAAGAATTTCTGGTAAAATATGCTTGTGTTAAATGAAAAAAGAGTTATCAAATTCTGGAAATTTATATATTGTTTGATTGTGCTTAGTCAATGGACGAATTTCGTGTCTACGTTTTTTTTTTTTAAAAAGAGTGTTTCTAAAATGCAATTAAAAATGTATACAAAAACTGAAATACACCAATTTATTAGAAATATATCAGTTTATTTGAAATATATTAATATAATATTGATACACCAACATAGAATTGATATACTAAAAATTGGACATGTAGCATGTAATACCCAAGTCTCATATCAAGTATGTTTTGGAGAGATTATGAGTATTTAAGTGATAGTGTATGAGCCTAAAAGTACTTTCAAGTTAGTTTTTTTGGATGAGACCCAATGGTATTAAATTTGATATTCAGAATCAATCCATTCCACCTGTATGGGCCTTGAAAGGCTATCATAGGCGGGAATTGTGGTAAATGTGGACTGCGCTCATAGAGATTATATGTGAGCTATTGAATATAGAGCTCCTAGTGAGGACGCTAAGCCTTTAATATAAAGAGATTGTAATGCCCCAAGTCCTACATCAAGTATATTATGGGAAGATCATGAATATTTAAATGATAGTCTATGGGCCCAAAAATACCTTCAAGTTAGCACTTTTGGGTGAGCCTAGTGGTATTATATTGCAAGAGAAAAAAAAACAAGTAAAAAGAAACAAAAAGGCCATTTATCAAATAGATGAAACAATTGGCCATTTCTTTAATTAATGTGGGAAAAATGTCGTTTCTTGTAAATACACCGTGTACTATTAGTAGGCATTTCATATCACACTAGCTGCATAAAATACACATACATACATAATACATTAGTTCTATATGTTAGGGCTTTTACTTGACCGATATGGATGTACTCGTGCACACAACGCATAATACAAGTACACAAAAATTTATGTACTGATTTGTAGGTATTCTTTTGGGTTTATGGCACAAATGATTACCGTACTATCCAATTTTCTGTGGCAATTAAATTTTTAAATTTTTCTATTTGTAGTAATTTAGTCTATAAATTATCTAAAATATAATATATTATCAAAGTTTTAACCAAAATACATATAAGGAGCATATTATAGTATTTGAGAAAATATTTAAAGGAAAATAAATTAAATAAAAGATATATTAGTTTCATTTTTTAATATTCTCAGAGTTGTAAATTTATAGAATATTTTTCTTTGATAATTCAATTTTATATTTGAAATATCTAAATTATCTTTCAAATGTACTTTCATATGGTATGTTTTTAGTCAAAAATTGAATAATAATTGTAATTTAGATAATCTAATGACTAAATTATTATAAATCAAAAAATTCATGAATTTAATTACTATAATTGAAATTTTGATTAGAGTGACCATTTGTGCCATTAGCCCTATTCTTTATGTATGTGAGAAGCTTTAATATTGTTTACACTTCTACAAGAAAAAGAAAAAGTGGGTTATGGTTGAAAACCAGAAGATGACGATCAACTTGTGGAAAGTACTTTTTAAGGAAGAAAGACCGGGACCATGTGAACTAACAGGCATAAAAAAAGAGAGGTGGGATTAAGTTTGGATAAATTACTTGGAAAAGTTGGAATTAATAATTTACGATGGAAATTTCTTCGATACAAACGCCCTCATTGTCAAGTTGCCAAACTGAAATATATTTATATAACTTCCGGCTTTAGGTCATGATCATTATTAATTTATTAATTTGCCACATGAGTTGAATTGCCAAATTGGTATAATTCAAGCTTTGATAATACAATGTTATGTAGATTATTGTTTTATCAATTTAAGAAACAACAACGATTTTTTCATTCAGCTGGTTTATTCTCTTAATATCTTTATAATTTGTTTTAATTAAATGCAAATAGATTAAAACTTTTGCAACTAGATAGTAGATACAGTGTACCATATGCACCAATCGAGACATATTATGTCAGATTGTTTTGGTCCAAAACAATATTTTTATGGCTTTACTGTGCAGGACGAAAATAATATAGCTGGAGTTTTTGTCTTCAAATGAGAGAAAATCAGCCCTCAGAATTGTCAAGAAGAGGGAGATGAGAATTGCAATTAACATGAGGCCAAAGACAACGCCTGCAATACACAAAGTCAGAAAAAGGTTAAGCAAATTTTATTTGTTACTTTTGGCAAAAAAAAAGAGGGGGGGGGGGGGTGGATTAATAATGTATTTCGTGTAGAAGAGATCACGAGCGAGATCAAATTTGCTTTAACACGTTTGCTTTTTCTATTCAATTTGGAGCAAATGTATAGATATATTCTTAGGTTTTCAATTGTCGGTATTTTCACGAGCGAGATCAAATTTGCTTTAACAGGTTTGTTTCTTTCTATTCAATTTGGAGCAAATATATAGATATATTTTTAGGTTTTCAATCGTCGGTATTTTTTTTATCTATATTTTTTAAGTCATTAGATAATGATTTAACAATTATCATAATTTGAATAATTAGAAAAAAAAAATAAAAAAATACTTATTATTTAATATTTTTCTCTTTTTATTTTATTATGAAAAATGTGTATAATTAATTTTAATTAGTCAAAATTATACTTATAAATAAGTGATATATATATATATATATACTATATTGGTACCCGTATGTATATATGTATGTATATATTATATTTGTTATATTGCAAACTCATAGAGGAATTGAATGAAGATATAGTATGTCAAACGACTAGATGTTATGCCATTGAGAAATTACTCTATAATAAGAACAATAGAAAGGATAAAAAATTTTGATTAAAAAAGGTTGCACATGGCACATCAACTTACAGTTTACGAACTAATAAGTTGAACATGGTCTACTAAGTTTAAACAAAAATAAAAGGGTTCAAAATTCTTTTTTTTTTTTCAAGAAAAGTTTAAGATGCTATGATCAATGAAGAGAAAGAGGTGCATGATCAGTCGTATGAGACAGCTTTTGTACAAGAAGGAATGGCCCTAGATGTATTTGGAATATAGAAAAATTGGATAAAAAAATTAATGAGAAGAAATATGTTAAGTTTGAACAAGAATCATGATTACGAATCTCCAACACCGAAACTCTTTTTAATACTAATTTTTTAGGGGTGTTTATCACTAATTACTTGTGCAGTGAAATAAATTACTTGAAATGTAACTTTAATTGACAACTAAATATGTACTTTACGCACCGCAATAAGATAATTCTTAATAGAACCTCAGCATATTGCTTTTTTTTTTTTTTTTAAAAAAATAAATAAATAAAAACACCCTCCCTTCCCGAGTTTTATGACACAATGAGACTTTTATGGCACAATGAAAATAACTACATTAAAATAGTTGAAAAAATTTTCCCTCAAAAAAAAAAAAAGTTAAAGAAATTATCCAAATTGTTGTTTGGTGATATTTTCTTTTCTTTTTTATTTTTTTTTAAGTTTTCCTCTTCAAAAGTGAAAACGGTGGAAATTTTCTTGAGAAAAAAAAAGTTGTTAACAAGCAAGCCCAATGTTTTCTATTGTACTCTAATTAATCTATAATTTGCTAGTATGGCAATAAAATAATTAAAATTGTCTTCTTTTTAAAAAAAAAAATAAATTGAGAATGAATAGATTCGAAGTTTATACTTTTACATAAGGAGATTGTGTAACTACCGGACTATGCTCGTAATCATGCTTGCATTGAACCTAGAAATTATACTGTGTGCCAAAACTATATATTAATTCATTCCAAAGCAGAATAAAAGTTCAGTTAAGTTTATTTCCTCGGCGGTTTTCTTGCCATAATCCACGCAGGAGGCAGTGATACATAGCATCTTTATCTATATTGAATTTATAAGGGAGTTGGACCTAGATAAATGCAGTGGTGCATAGTGTCTTATTCCTTTTCGGCTATTGGTAAGACTTATGAAAGAGAAGGAACAAATAGATGCGAAAGTGGATAAAATTAGCGAAGACCAAATAGGCTGAAGTGAAGCACGAAACGTCAAGCAGTTTCTTTCAAAAGAAGGTAAGCTAATCTAACCTTTAAAAACATTTCTCGATACACTTTTTCTCCGTCAGAATATCTTAACCTTTGTTCTATTTCTATAAAAAAATCTTTACCGTTGCTCACGTAAAAGGCCAAACAATGACTACTTTGATCTCATTTTCTGTCTCTCCTCTTTCTTTTTTATCCTTCCATCTCTTCTGGAGACGAGAAGTTTTCTTTTTAATTTTTTTTTTAATAAGTCTAAATTTACATCTAATTTTAATATTACATTTGTGTGAATTTTGTACTTTCTAATTTTTATTGCGTAGATTTTAAATTTTATTTACTAGATCTTAAATTAAGATTTTTTTTAATTTAGATTTGTAATACGGATAGATTGATTTTTTTTCCAACAGGTATAGATATCTTTAAGTGTTAGAAATATAATCTCTACCTACCAAGAATTCAGTCTAGTAACAAATGAAGACAACTGTCTACTAGTAGTCTTTTTTATCTTTTTCTCTTAGAAAATTATGATAGTCTACAATTCTTGTTATTATTTGTATTTGTAATCTTTTTTTTTGTCTCTTTTTCCGAGTAATTTGAAATAATTCTTATTATTATTTGTATTTGTAATCTATTTTTTTTTGGTCTCTTTTTCGAGTAATTTGAAATTATAATATTGCATTATAATTTATACATTTTAACTTTTATTAATATTAATCTGGAATCTTTTTTTTTTTTTTAAAAGTCAGCTAACAGTTAGTATATCACGCCATATATAGCATATACCCGTTGCAAAGAGAGACCTAATCTAATATTGGAACCATTGACAATAGGTCATGTTGTAAGAGAAGGCACGTGAAAGATGAGAGGTTCCAAATCTTTATCTAGAAAAATAATGACCCACTTGGGAGAAGTTTGGTAGGAAAATATATAGGAAATCGAAAAAAGAGAAGACGGAAATTAAGGACAAAAAAGAGAGTTCATGGAGCCACGGAATCATGCTTAAAGTTGTAAAAAGGACAACTTAAACATTGAAACCTCAACTACTTTGACAGAGTAAAAATGAATTATAAAGTTGAAGTTGTTCGGTAAATAAAATAGGACCCCACTTGAAGTTGAAGTAACCATGAAAAATTAGACAAGAGAAAAGGTCAAAAATTAGAGAAATATTGTGGGTTATTTCAACAAATTAATAAATATAACCAAGTCAAATTATAATTTGGGCAAAAGCTGCACAACTTCATGTATACAATTATATATATTTATGCATGAGAAATAGTTAAAATTCGAATTACAGATAAGTAAAATTTTTTGATGGCTTTTTTTTTTCCAAAAAATTGATTATTGCTGAATCTCCTCGGTACTCTTAGCATGTTACCTCAGAATTGACCATTTCTTTTTCGTATCATTTGAAAATTTTCATTCGTGAGATACACATGACTAGATGTAGCTTTTTTATTCCCTCAATTTTTATATATATGTATATATTTTCAATATCTTTAGGAACTTGGAATTCCAGTCAATATAAATAGATGCACAACGTTGATCAAAACTTTAGCAACTAATCAACACAACTTGTTGTTAGATAATCTATTTTGGGAGATTGTAATCGCTACATAAAAACAAAATACGTACTCGTACTGGATTGACAATCATACTCGTAGTCGTACTTTATCATTTGTTGAAATAATAAATGGAAGATCTTATTAACTGGAAAAGTTCAACCCTTACCACACCCATCAGTTATCAACTACATATATAAAAATAAATATAAACGATTAAACTTCCATTCCCTCTGGTCAAATTTCATTATCCACTTTTGACCTAGTATGATCTGCCTGCTTTTCCGTACTATTAAATTTAAACGAAGCAAACTTCAACTGCATTCAACCACAGGCCGAAAAGTTGAACTTTTAATTAAGCCTAATGAAAGCAAAGTACATATCACCCAACAAAAAAATTTATCAAAAGTTTCGATAAATATAAATATAAATTATAAGGCCGCAAGAAGAAGGGTTACTGTAAAAGTTACAATAATCGGAGCAAAATAAAATTTAAGGAATCCACCAAGATTTAACAAATTGATGTCCCACTAAGAAATCGTGTTAATATATATATATATATATATATATATTTGTATATATATATATATATTAAGTTCGTTAATCAAGTAATATCGAATATAATCAATTTTATAATTAATTTCGTGAGGTAGTAGTGCAGAAATAATAAATATGATACAAAATATTTTTACTTGCTTCAATTATCTCTTGATAATTTACTTCTAACGGGATATATAGGTAACTTACGTCTAACGGGCTATGTCTAGAGAATAAATACTATTAATAAAGTTTGAATGAATACAAATACTAATTTGACTTATATAATAAAAATACTCTATTTTTTGATTATTGTAACGTGAATATATTTTTTTCACCAAAGTGTCTAGCGAGCACCACTCATATTAGGTTGACTTCGTTCTTTTTAAATTCTTCCAAATACTTGAAGTCGATCTTTTCCTGAAGACAATCAGTACCTCTTCAGTACTATCACCAAAATGACTAAAACACCTCCTAAGTCTAAAATATGGTTAAAAGAAAAACCTTTCTTTTATAACCGAAAATATAATAAGTGGTCTCTACCTAAAGCTACTATTGAGTGGCCTTTAAATTGAGTAAGAGAGCAAATCTTCACGTTAAGGTTCTGCAAAATAATATTTAAGAGTATTTAATGTTGATTAGAAGAATTGCAAGATCAGCTAAATTTATTATCAAACTTAGAAAAGTGATTTGGAAATTAATTATTGATTCTGTCTACATGTTGTAACATATTCTGTTAGCCTAGTCATGTTGAAATAGAAGAAAACTTCCAAACTTCTTTCTTGAAATAAAACGATCAGTTACTCAAATCTTTTATAGCTTCTGGAACGAATTAGAGTAAATTTAAATAATGAGAATCAGTATAAATAAGTTAAAGAAACTTCTATAAAAAATATTGCACATAAAATATTCATTTAAAAGAGCTCGCTTAAAGAAATATAGACAAATTCAAATCAATTTTGGTAAGAATTACTTACTCATTCATATATAATTGAATACGTGTATATATTAATATGATCAAATATTTATGACTGACAACTATACATGTCGTGACCTAAAAGTAAAAGATAAATACTGAAAAACTTAATTAAATGCTAATAAGGATACACTATTCTTAATTCGACTAATTCTTTAAATTTAGATATTTAATAATGTCAATAGCATTACATTAATAGATCTTATTTGGCATATGATATATATATATATATATATTAAAAGATCAAAATTTGTTGGTAATTTTCATATTGCAACAAATAAATATATAAAAGAAACACAAATCTTCTCAAAGATAATAGTTACTAGGCACCAGAGGACCATATAGGTACTTAATCAAGCAAATAATACATCTTATTATGTGTGAAAGATTGGCTTCTGAAAATTTATTATCAAGACATTCATACAATCTGTCATATGATAAAACAATATTCTGGAGAATTAGTTTTATCAATACATTCTATATTCGTGTCATGACAACTGGGTAACCGCGTGAAGACATGCTTATTTCCATTATTAGAGTTTTTCAGATTTGACAAATTGTGAGATTTCCTATATGTAGTTGATTGAGTAGTCAATGGTCTTAATTACATTAGGGAAACCAGATAGGAATGGGTTGGTACATATATTACACAGTTCTTGGTGAAAAAAGTGAACTAGTGAGATTGTGAGTAAAGAAAAATAGAGAGAATTGAGCAAAGAGAGAGTGAAAACTTGGGGTTTGCTTATTTGGGGACTCTTTCTAGGGTGTTGTTGTAACAGCCCAAGAACCCCGCTAGCAGATATTGTCCGCTTTGCCACTTGGACCAAACCGCCCTCCGCAGCTCACGGTTTTCAAAACGCGTCTACCCGGTTAACCACCGGCCCTGTTATAATCCGTAACAGTCCTCAGAGCCCCGCAGCAGATACTGTCTGCTTTGTTACTTGGCCCACCCGGCCTCCGCAACTCACGGATTTCAACGCGTCTGATAGGGAAAGGTATCCACACCCTTATAAAGAGTGCTTCGTTCCCCTTTCCAGCCGATGTGGGATTTCACAATCCCCCCCCCCCCTTAAGGGTTCAGCGTCCCCGCTGACCATCGACTCGGGAACCGGCTCTGATACCATCTGTAACAGCCCAAGAACCCCGCTAGCAGATATTGTCCGCTTTGCCACTTGGACCAAACCGCCCTCCGCAGCTCACGGTTTTCAAAACGCGTCTACCCGGTTAACCACCGGCCCTGTTACAACGTAACAGTCCTCAGAGCCCCGCAGCAGATACTGTCCGCTTTGTTAATTGGCCAACCCGGCCTCCGTAACTCACGGATTTCAACGCGTCTGATAGGGAAAGGTATCCACACCCTTATAAAGAGTGCTTCGTTCCCCTTTCCAGCCGATGTGGGATTTTACAGTTGTTCTTGTAATTGCCTTGTAATCGTTGACTGTTGAATAGAAAGAAACTGCTATTGTGCACCACGTGGACGTAGGTCAATTTTTGGCTGAGCTACGCTAAAACTCTGTGTCTTGTTTATTGTTTTTTGTTGGTGTTTGACTGCGTGTTCCTCTTATTGCATGAATACTACTGCTTAAAGAAGATTAGTGCTGCTGATTGTGTGGCTGGTTGTTAATTTGTTTCTTCACAATTGGTGCGGTGAGCATGGAACCAACACGTGGAATGTCAAACTTGATTATTTTTATTGAAGATGGCAACAACCAAGTTCGAGATGCAACAAATCAATTGTAAGGGAGACTTCAGGATTTGGCGGCAACAGATGAGAGCAATTTTGGTTTAACAAAACGTTGCTCAAGCGCCTCAAGGAGAGAAGAATCTTACAAGCACATTGTCAAAAAAAGAAAAGACTGAGATGCCCGAAACGGCATATAGTACTATGATCTTGTGTCTAAGTGATAATATTTTGAGGAAGTACAATAAGGAGACATCTGCAACGGGTTTGTGGCTGAAACTAGAGAATTTTTACATGACAGAATCTCTCACGAATCGGATTTATTTGAAGGTGAAATTATTCGTATTTAAGATGTAAGAGGATAAGACTCTTGATGAATTCAATAAGCTAGTTATTGAATTGGAGAATATTGGAGAGACGATCAATGACGAAGATCAGGCAGTCGTTTTATTGAACTCATTACCATCAGCCTATAGTCAACTTCGAGATACCATAAAGTATGGTAGGGATACTTTGTCTCTTGATGATTTGGAACCGGCTGTTAGATCTAAAGAAATGGAATTAAGGGCAGAGAAGAAGGCAAGTAGCAGTAATGAGACACTTTCGCGGTCGAACTGAAAGAAGAGACAACAAGAATAAAGGAAAGTCAAGGTCTAAATCAAGGGGAAAATTCAAGTGTTACCACTGTCATAAAGAGGGTCACATGAAAAGAGAGTGTCCAGATAAAAGAAAGAAGTCAAATTATAAGCAAGATATTGGAGAAGCATCATTGGTTTCAGATGGCTATGATTTGGCAAAGGTACTAGTTCATTCGGCGCAAGATACACACAAGGAACAGATTTAGACTCGGGATGCTCGTTATATATGAGTCCAAACTATGGCTGGTTTCAAACTTTTAAGGAGATTGTATTGGAAAGTAAAACAAACTTTATTATGCACTCAAATACTTTTACAAGAGAAAATTCTCAACTTCACTCTTCAA
>JXTB01000006.1:2327646-2340433 GCA_002914805.1 Parasponia andersonii
TTCCTTTTGCTTGACCTCTATGCCGAGGTAATATGCCATAAGTCCGATGTCTGTCATTTCAAACTCATGCGTCATTACTCTCTTGAATTCGTCAAACATCCTTAGATTATTTCCAGTGAATATGAGATCATCCACATACAAGCATACGACCAAAATATCTTCATCTTTAGTCTTAACATAGAGAGCATGTTTATAAGGGCACTTAATGAATCCATTCTCTTGGAAATATTTGTCAACTCGGCTGTTCCATGCTCTTGGTGCTTGCTTTAGACCGTAAAGAGCCTTCTTCAGCTTCAAAACCTTATCTTTATACCCTTTCATCTCATAACCCAATGGTTGTTGGATATAAACCTCTTCTTCAAGAACTCCATTTAGAAATGCGGACTTTACATCCATCTGATGAATCTCCCATTTGATCTGAGCAGCAAGAGAAATAATTAGTCTTATAGTTTCTAATCGTGCAACAGGAGCGAATACCTCATCGTAGTCAATGCCGGTTCTTTGATTATAGCCTTTCACGACTAGCCTTGCTTTGTATCTTTCTATCTCTCCATTGGCATTTTTCTTCACCTTGTACACCCATTTTACACCGATAGCTTTATGACCTTTAGGAAGAGTGGATAGTTCCCAAGTGTCATTCTTTTCTATGGTTTTGACTTCTTCATCCATTACATTTCTCCATTTTTCATCTTGTACAGCCTCTTGGAAGTTCACCGGTTCACAATCAGCAAATAGGCAAAATAGAGTGAGGTTTTCAAGTCTATCAGTCACTTCATATAGATCTTCAAGACTTCTTGTACGTTCTTCATGCCTCTCGGTTAAGAAAAATGGAGGTGAATCTTCATGAGTGGAAGATGTCGGTGAGGAAGGTGGACTAATAGCCTCTTGATGCACTTCTCTTGCTTGCTCTACTAGTGTTTCCATATCTTCAAATTGTGGAAAGAAATTGTAGTCATTTGTTTGAGAGCCAAAGTCTCATTCACCTTCTTCATCGAATATTACATCTCGACTGATGATTACTTTTTCATTGTTAGGATTGTATAACTTATATCCTTTAGAGTTGGTGTCGTAGCCGATGAAAATGAACCTCTCGCTTTATCATCAAGCTTGGTTCTATATTCGTCTGGTATATGCACATGGGCTATGCTTCCAAAGACTCTCAAGTGAGAGATCCCAGGCTTCCTTCCGCTCCATGCTTCTTATGGTGTCTTTCCCCACACACTTCTTGTTGGAGATCGATTGGACAAGTAAACTGCGCATGCAACAGCTTCTGCCCATAACTCTTTGGGTAATCTCTTACTTTTCAGCATGCTTCGAGCTATGTTGAGGATGGTTTGGTCCTTCCTTTCTGCCACACCATTTTGTTGAGGGGATCTTGGAACAGTTAAAGGTCGTCGAATTCCATTTGCTTCGCAGAATTCTTGGAACTCTTTTGAATTGAATTCTCCTCCTCTATCAGATCTCATGGCTTTGATCTGAAGACTGCTTTCCTTCTCTACAGCAACCTTGAACTTCTTGAAAGCTTCAAAGACTTCTGATTTTTGCTTCAAGAAATAAACCCAAGTCTTTCTTGAGAAATCATCAATAAAGAGCAAGAAGTAGTTGCTCTTACCGAAAGAACTTGGTTTGATAGGACCGCACACATCTGTATGCACGAGCTCTAGTGGCTTTTGGGGTCTTGAATTCGACTCTTTTGAAAAGCTTTTCCTGAATTGCTTCTCGAGTAAGCATCCTTCACAAAGTTGATCAGGATGATTGATGCATGGCAAGCCTCTCACCATTTCTTTCTTGGACAGTAGCTCTAGTCCTCCAAAGTTGAGATGTCCGAATCTCAATTGCCATAGCCATGATGAATCATTGTAACATGCTTTCAGACATTTTGCCATATCATTTTGAATGTTCAATAAGAACATTCTATTTCTTGACATAGGCACCTTAGCAATCAAGTTCATATTGTTATCTCTTATAGAAAGACTATAATCTTTCAAGTGAATATCATAGCTTTTCTCTAAGAGTTGTCTCAAACTCAAGATGTTTGTTTTCATTGTGGGTACAAAATAAACATTTGAAATAAATTGATGCCCCCCATTTTTTAAGCGGATAAGAATTTTACCTTTTCCTTTTACCGCTACTTTTGAATCATCACCGAAGGTAACACTCCCACTGATTGATTCATCAAGCTCTATAAACATTGATCGACGCCCGCACATATGATTGCTAGCACCGGTATCAAGATACCATGTGTTGTCTTGTCCTCCATTGTTGTCTTTATATGCTAGTAGCACGGTGCTATTTTCTTCTATTTTTTCTTCAACGTAATTGACTTTCTCTTCAATTCTACTATTGGGTACTCTACACTCTCTAGCATAATGTCCAAACTTGTGACAATTGAAACATTCAACTTGAGACTTCTCAAGCCTTGAGTTCATTCGACCTCTACCACGACCTCTTATAGAGCTTTCTCCTCTTTCGAGATTGTTGATATGATAATTGTGGTTGTTGGAATTCCAACCTCGTCCATGATCTCGACTTGTACCATGTCCTTGTCCTCGGGCTTGTCTTCTACCATGACCACGTTGACTTCTTTCGCTACATTGGCTATCTTCTTTCTCTGTAATTTGTGTCTTGAGAAGCTGCTCCTTCAAATTTGGCTTCTTCTTTTTCTTTTTCTCGTGAGCTTGTAAAGAACCCAAGAGTTGTTCTATTGTCATGGCTCCTAAATCTTTAGTTTCTTCGATGACAGTAAAAATATTCTCGAACTTTGGGTCTAACGATCGAAGAATCTTTTCCATAATCGTAACATTTTCAAGTTTCTCACAATTTCTCTTCATTTCATTGGAAATGATTAGAACTCTTGAAAAGTAGTCAGAAACTGACTCAGTCTCTGTCATATGTAACAAATCAAACTCTCCTCTTAGAGTTTGAAGGCGGACCTTTTTGACCTTTTCTTCTCCCTTGTATGAAATTTGAAGTTTCTCCCATGCTTTCTTAGCGGAGGTTGCACTTGAGATTTTCTCAAACCCATCGTAATCTAAAGCTTGGTAAATGAGGAAGAGAGCTTTTTTGTCTCTCTTTCTTGAATCTTTTAAACTATCCTTTTGTGTTGAAGATAGTGTTAACTCATCTCTTAGCTCTTCGTAGCCTTTCTCTACTATTTCCCAAACATCATGTGCTCTAAGGAGGACTTTCATTTTGATAGTACAATTATCAAAGTTATTACCTTGAAGTGGTAGAACTTGAAGAGATGTTAAATTGTCGGCAGCCATAACTCTTTACAGAGTGAGTTTTTGGGAATTTCGACTACACAGATAGATCTAGAATGCCAAAAAACCTTAAGATTGACTTGTATATCGACCTGGTCAAAGTCAACGCTTGGTCAACGGTCAACGCTGGTCAATAGTTGGTCAACGGCTCTGATGGCTTAGTCGAAGGTGCGGTCAAATGGCTCTGATGGCTTGGTCAATAGCTCTGACGGCTCGGCTTTGATGGCTTGGTCAACAGCTCTGACAGCTCGGTCAAATGACTCTGACTCGGCTCAACTCAGTGAGTTGACTTAGTTTATAGCAGCAAACTTCCGATGACTCGTTCTGACACGTTCGGATTCTGATTAGGCTGATTTTTATGGTAGTGTGTTCATCTCGTCGAGTTCTTCGATTTGATATGTAATAGTAGTATGTTTAGAACAAATAGCTAATACTTTCAATCTCAAGAATTCTTTTCTGATGTGGAAGATCAGTCAAAACTGCAACCACAGAGCATACTTAGAATTTCAAGAGAACTTACAACCTTGCTCTGATACCACTTTATTGGAAAGTAAAACAAACTTTATTATTCACTCAAATACTTTTACAAGAGAAAATTCTCAACTTCACTCTTCAAGCTCACTCACTCACTTACTAGAAGCTATGCTTCTTTCTCTCTTCTCTTCACTCTTAGAAGCTTTGCTTCTTACTTGATGCTTAGAACTCAAATGGGGAAGAGTATTTATACTACATGAGAAACAATGAGAACCACACAAATAAATAATTACAAAAATCCTTAAACCACACATATTTTCTTCTACACACTTCTAATAATAATCAAATAATTCACATGTAAAAAGCTAATATCTACCTAACACTAGAAGATTCTAAGTGGAAGGCTTCTTTAATTTGGACTTGGGCTTTTTCTTTTGTGAGTTTTGCACTTTGGCTAACTCCAACTTATTGGGCCTCATGTTGATGGGCTTAAATATTTCTTATGGGCTTAAACAAATTTATTTTCAACAGATTGATGGAGGAATTGTCTTACTTGGAAATAACAAGGCTTTTAAGATTAGGGGAATTGGATCCATCAAGTTGAGTATGTTTGATGGTTGTATTAGAGTATTGCAGAATGTAAAATACGTTCTAGAGCTTAGAGGAGATTTGATTTCACTTGAAATGCTTGACTTAATAGGTTGTTCTATTAAAATTGAAAATTGGGTGATAAAGGTTGTTAAAGGTGTATTAACTATGATAAAAGGGAATCTTTCAAATGGCTTGTACTATTTAATTAGTGAAACTGTAGCTGGAAGTGCATATATTGTGATAGATAGTTAAAATGTCGTAACGAGGAGTCAGAACATTGTGATGGCAAAGATAAATGGCAAAAAGCCATGGAAGAGGAAGTTAAATCCTTGAACAAGAAAAAGACTTGGATTTTGGTAGAGAAACCAAAAGACAAGAAGCTTGTTGACTGCAAGTGGATCTATAAAAAGAAAGAGGCTATACCAAGAGTGGAGACTACGAGGTACAAAGCCAGGTTGGATGTTAAAGGCTTTACACAGAAGCAAGGGGTGGATTATACAGAGATATTCCCTCCAGTCATGAAGCATAGTTCAATCAAAATATTTCTGGCTATGGTGGCACATTTGAGGATGGAATTGAAACAAATGGATATCGAAACGGCATTTTTTCATCGTGAGCTTGAGGAGACTATTTACATGAGGCAACCCAATGGCTTTGAGAATAAAAGCAAGAAGGATTAGGTTTTTCTATTAAAGAAATTATTATACAATTTAAAATAGTCTCCTAGGCGATGGTATAAGTGCTTTGATGATTTTATGATCAAGAGTGATTTTGAAAGGAGCCAATTTGACAGTTGTGTGCACTTCAAATGAAAACCTAATGGTTGTGATGTGTTTCTTCTCTTGTATGTTGATGACATATTATTGGCTAGTTGTGATATGATAGCAATTGAAGATTTGAAGGAACAACTAAGAGGAAGTTTTGAGATGAAGCATTTGGGACTTGCTCAAAGAATGCTAGGCATGGAGATATCACGAGATGGGAAAAGGAAGATGTTGAAGCTCACCTAAACAGGATATGTTAACAAAGTTTTAGAAAGGTATGGAATAAGTCAAGAGAAACCTATTTGCACTCATTTAGTGCAACACTTTAGAATGACAGCAGAGAATTCCCCGAAAACTAAAGAGGAAATTAAGTACATGGAGGAAATACCATATGCTAATGCTATTGGAAGCATTATGTATGCTACGATATGTAATAGGCTAGATTTGGCCTATGCAGAAAGTATGATAAGTAGATTCATGTCAAATCCAGGAAGAGAACATTTAAATGCCTTGAAATAGGTCTTAAGGTATTTGAAGGGGTCTAAAGACGTTGAAATACTCTTTGGAGGTGGAGCTGTTGGAAAGATAGGTGCTATAGTGGAAAGTCCTTTTACTTTCTCAAGTATATTTTCAGATGGAATTTTAAATATGGTAAGAATTAAGATAAACTTTTCAAATTTTATATTTTTATATCCTTATTGCATGTTTTCTTTTATCTCTATAAATCAATGTTTATCATCATTAAAAATGGGAAGATTGTTGAGAAATTAAGGTTTCAATCTTACTTACTCTTATTTTGAAGATAATAAATATTTGATTTAGTACTAATGATTTAACTTGTGTGTATAGTGAAATTATTTTAAAATGCTAGCTCAAGTTAATCAAGTAATCAAGTTTAAAGATGGATGCATATTGAACTTATTAGATTCAAGCTTAAAGACAGAAAATCAAGATACAAGACTGTGCTTAGATAGGGTATATTTTATACTTAGTCTTGTATTTGATTTAGTTCGTTGCACATAGATTCGCTTTGCATTGGCTCATACTTTCAAAAGAATTTTCAAACTATCTTTAGGATAAAATTGTTATTTTATTTTAGAAGTTTAAAAATAAATATTATTTTTAAAACCCGTGTATTGGTGAGATTAACATCATTATCTAAACAATCCGTATAGGTGAGGTTGGCACCAGAGTCTAAATAATCCAAAGATAGACATGATAGAACCAGAGTCAAGACTATTGTAAAAGTTAGGATCTGCCTAAGAAGAATTCATTCCGTTTATACAAGGATCGGTCAAGCCCATGATATTGATCCAATAGTGGAAAACTCAAAGCAAGTTATTGAGGACTGGGGACGTAGGCAAACCATCTTGTTTGTCGAGCCTCGTAAAAGTTGAGTTTGTGTTTTCTCTATCCCTATACTCTTTACTTTAATGTAAACTATTTGATTGTGTGTTTGATATTTGTTGTACTTAATTGACTTGGTATTATTGTTATATATTTAGTATTATTGTTCATTTAGCCTCAAAGTTTCAAAATAGTGGTCTATGGTTTTACATAGTTGAAAATTTTCCTAAAAAGTTTCAAAACCTAATCCATCCTTTTTCTTGGGTAGTCAATCTTGGGCTAATATTTCGTATCACAACTTGATGCTCAAATTTTAAAGACTTAATTGTCTTTAGATGACATACCCAAATAATTTTTAAAATCTTTCAAATGAGGTTTTCAACTAGACCACCATTTTTTAATAGTATTAACTACAATATTTGGAAAATCAAAATGCTTAAATTTCTTAAATTTTTAGGTGATGATTTATTGAATATTGTTGTTCAAGGTCCTTATATTCCTATAAAAATATTGGATAATAAATTTGTTGAAAAGAATTTTATGAATATGATGAATTTGACAAAATCATGTTTTCTAGGAATGGATGTGCTTTTAATTATTTATTTTGTAGTATAGATGTAAATATTTATAATAGTGTACAATTGATTACTAATGCTCATAAAATGTGGAAAATACTTAAAAGCTCATATGCCATTACAAGTTAAATAAAAGAAGATGATGAAGAAGATGAAGAAAAAGATAAGGAAAAGAAGGTCATTACTTTCAAATCTTTCATATAAAAAAAAGAAATCAAAGTCACTTGGGATGATGGTAATGATGATAATTTAGATGATGAAGTTTAAGAGAAAGTAACCATGAAAAATTTATTTTGAAAAATGATAATCTTTTGATGCTAATAATGATTCTTTTAATGATTTTGATAAATTGTCTCATGATGAGTTCAATAATCTGCATCAAAATCATGAAAAATTTATTTTGAAAAATGAAGCTCTTAAAAAGAAAATTTTTATTTTATTAAAAGAGCTTAAAGAAGTTTCAAAAGAAAACGAAGCAATTTTGAGTGATGATTTAAGTGACTCTTTGAAAAATTAAAATACTTCTTTAAACGATAAAGTCAACATTGTCCATAAGAAAGTAAAATTTTGATTTAATGCTCGGTGGAAAAATATATATTTTTGACAAAGGATATATTGGATATAAACTTTTTGTAAAGCAAATGTTTTACTAATATACTTTTAAGCCAAAGTTATCAACACTATTTGTTATGTTTTAAACTAAGTGTTGATTAATTTTATTTTGAATAAAATGCCATATGATATATGATGAGACTAATGACTCCTCCAAGGAGAAAAGCATAGATAATATATTTGTAAGTATGGTATATGTTTGGAGCTTAAAGACAAATCAAAGATGATGATTAAGTCTAACATCAATACAGAGAAGATGAAGAGCTTTTAGAATGATAGTATAAATGATTTTATTAGAATTATTTATAAGTCTAAATTTGATTGATATTTTAATTGCTTTTATATCATTCAAATATATTACAATGCATATACTTAAACTCTTATATCTGTGCAAATTCTTGATAGCTTTTACATGATAAATACCATCATAATTAGTTGAATTATTTAATCTATGTTGGTGATATATTTGAGCATAAAATGACATACTCAATGATTATATTTTGCAACTTTATCATTTAAATGTCTGTGTATGATTATTCATCATATGACATCATATAAGTAAATCTTTTGATGAATATCATAGTTTGCTTTTTGTTTTTTGGACTTTCAAGACTTGGATTGCCACTCTTTGAGCTTCAATGAATTAATAATCAAACGCATTATTGTCTTGAATGTTTCTCTTAGTTTGGATGCCTTATACTTACGATTCTACTTTTTGGCATTAATATCTCTCTTCCATAAATGATCTTTGCTTATTTTAGTTATTTACCTTTTGATTATGATTCATATATTAAGAGGGAGTATATTTATAATTTACTTGTGCTAAATTCGTCATTATCATTTTTTATAATTGTTTATATGCTCTATATAATTTGATGAAAATGAAAGAAAGAAAATTATTTCACTTTTGTGCTTAAATGAATTTAAATTTCTCCTATGCTTTACCATTAATTATACTTAGAGAAATATGTTTTCAACAAGTGAAAATTATGCTAGAGCTTTAATGATCTTGATTTGATACAACTTCTCTATTTTGAATATGCTACTATATAGTTGTCATACTTATTATCAATAGATGAAGTTTTGCTAAGAATAAAAAAAATGCTCTTATTTTCACTTTGGCATCATATTGTTATTCAATCTTATGTTTGATATTATTTCGAAGATTGTTTAATCCTAGGTTCCTCCATTTCTTTTTATTGCATAATTTGTCATGATATTTTTTAGATAGGAGAAAATTATTTATATATTACTCTTTTATATAATTTTGTCATAATTTCAAATAAGAAGAGAAATATACCAAATTAATGTGGGGAAAATCTTATTTCAGAGAGATATATTAGTTTTTATGAGACATCTAATTTGAAAATTATTTTTTTTTAATCTTTTTAATGATGTCAAAAGGGGGAGAAAAAAATGATGATTTATGAATATACAAAGAAAAAGATTTATCAAAGAAAAAGATTTATTATTGAGAATGCATATTTTAAGGGGGAAAATTTGCTTAACATATATTCATTTTATATTTTCTCATAATATGCTTATGATGCTAAATTAAGTTAAAAAGGGGGAGCAAGTCTTTTTACTTTCTCAAGTATATTTTGAGATGGAATTTTAAATATAGTAAGGATTAAGGTAAACTTGTCAAATTTCATAGTTTCATTTCCTTATTACATATTTTCTTTTATCTCTATAAATCAATATTTATCTTCATCAATAAAAATGGGGAGATTGTTGAGAAATTAAGGTTTCAATCTTACTCACTCTTATTTTAAAGGTAATAAACATTTGATTTAGTACTAATGATTTAGCTTGAGTGTGTAGTGAAATGATTTTAAAATACTAGCTCAAGTTAATTAAGTAATCAAGTTTAAAAATGGATGCATATTGAACTTATTAGATTCAAGCTTGAAGACAGAAAATCAAGATACAAGACCGTGCTTAGATAAGATATATTTTATACTTAGTCTTGTATTTAATTTAGTTCATTACACATAGATTCTCTTTGCAATAGATCATACTTTCAAAAGAATTTTCAAACTATCTTTAGGCTAAAATTGTTATTTTATTTTAGAAATTTGAAAATAAATATCATTTTCAATTTAGCTAAAGTATCCTCAGAGTTCTTTCATAATGTTAAAAATATTTAGAAAAAGAAAGTTTTAAAAACGACCAAAGTTTGGATCAAAAAATTATTTACTAGTTTTTGATCCATTTTGGTCGACCAAGCTTGGTAATTTTAGACTTGAATTGCAGTGTCAGATTCCAACGGCTAGTTTTTTGGTCGACCAAAATTATTTCTGATTAACGAAAATTTTGACAGTATTTTTTCAACAGTCGAAAACGACTAATTTTTGAAGCTGTCTTTAAATAAAGCTATGTTTGATGACTTAGAATAAGAGAATATGAACCTACATTGATACCTAATCAGTTTCAAGGTGTAAAAGCTTTCTTTTATTCAACTTTAACTTTTAAATCATATTGAGCTAATCTTAGAGTATTAATTGTGTGTTGTTCTTAAATCTTCAAAGACAAAATTATGTTTATTACTTTTGAAAGGATAGTTCTTGAGTATATTCACTATTGTTTATTGAGAAACCATTGAGTGTAAGGTAAGATTGGCACCAGATTCATAAATAACCTGTGTATAGGTAAGCTTGCCACCGGAGTCATAAACAACCTGTGAGTTAGTGAGATTGATACCATTATCTAAATAATTTGTGCATAAGTGAGGTTACCACAAAATTCTGAATAACCTATGTATTGGTGAGATTGACACTATTGTTTAAACAATCAATATAGATGAGGTTGGTAGTGGAGTCTAAACAATCCAAAGTTAGGCATAATAGAGCTAGAGTTAGGACTATTGTAAAAGCTAGAGTCTGCCTACAAAGAATTCACTCCGTTTGTACAAGGGTCGATCAAGCCCGTAATCTTGATTCGATAGTAGAAAGCTCAAAGTCAGTTGCCAAAGGCTGGGAATGTAGGCAAACTGTCGTGTTTGTCGAACCTCGTAAAAACTGAGTTTACATTTTTTTCAATCCCTACACTCTTTACTTTAATGCAAACTATTTGATTATATATTTGATATTTATTGTGCTAAATTTAATTGGTATTATTGTTATATACTTGGTACTATTGTTCGTTTAGTAGTGGTCTATAGTTTTCTATAATTGAAAGGTTTCCTAAAAAGTTTTAGAATCTAATTCACTCCCTCTTTGGTAGTCAATCTTAAGCTAACAGTTTTCACCTTGTTTGGTGAAATAATATGCTGGAAAGCTAGTCTTCAATCGATTGTAGCTCTATCCTTAATAGAAGAAGCTGAATATGTAGCTTTAATAGAGGGTGTGAAAGAAGTTTTACAGATAAAAAGGGATGATTGGTGAGCTAGGGTTAGTGTGGAAGACTTTGATAGTTTATTGTGATAATCAAAGTATGATTTACTTAACTAAAAATGCCATGTTCTATGAAAAAACAAAGCATACAGATATCAAGTTACATTTCTTGAGAGATGTGGTGTCGAGAAGGGAAGTTGTGGTTGAAAAGATTCATACTAATGACAACCCAGCTGATATATTGACAAAGTCATTGGTAGCAATTAAGTTCAATCATTGCTTGAGCTTGATCAATAAGTGAGTATACGTGAAGAAGTAGCAGTTGGATAATGAATTTCGAAGTCGGGTGGAAATTTGTAAAAGAAGACAAAGATTGGCTTCTGCACATTTATTGTCAAGACGATAAGGTAATATTCTAGAGGATCAGTTTTATCAAGACATTCCATATTGGTATCATGACAATTTAATAACCGCGTGAAGACATGTTTATTTCCATAATTAGAGTTTTTTAGATTTGAAAAACTGCGAGATTTCCTTTATATAATCGATTAAGTAGTCAATGGTCTTAATTACATTAGCGAAACTAGATGAGAATGGGTTGGTACGTATATTGCATCGTTCTTGGTGAGAAAAGTGGCCTTGAGCAAAGAGAGAGTGAAAACTTGGATTTGCTGATTTGGAGATTCTTTCTGGGGTGTTGTTCTTGTAATTTCCTTGTAAACGTTGACTGTTGAATAGAAAGAAACTGCTGTTATGCACCACGTGGACGTAGGTCAATTTTTGGCTGAACCACGCCAAAACTTTGTATCTTGTTTATTGTTTTTCGGTGGTGTTTGACCGTGTGTTCCTTTGATTACGTGGATACTACTGCTTAAAGAAGATTAGTGCTATTGATTGTGTGGCTGGTTGTTAATTTTTTCTTCACATTATGCTAGTCATGAGTTGGCACACTTGGATTACTGGTTATTCGCAGCCAAATTCAGATCCAGTGAATTTAAGTTCAAAATCGTGATTCGTGCGTAAATAAGCTAGTTAATTAGAGCCCCAAATCGACTCATATGTTATTTGAAGGTGTAAGAAATGTAAATGATCATTTAAGAAAAATAAATCCATTAGAGCTTTTAAAAAGTATACATATATATGATTAGGGATGCATCAACATTAGAAATGAGTTGGTTACTAATTAAGATAGCATGCGATAAATAGATAATAAATAAATAAAACATATAAAAATAAAAGTCTAGTAATCAAAAGTAGAAAATAAAAAATTTGACAGCATGCGATAAATAGATAAATAAATAAATAAAATGTATAAAAATAAAAGTCTAGTAATAAAAAGTAGAAAATAAAAAATTTGTTGCATATAATATCAATATACATCTCTATAAATCTATAATTGTACGCACAAGCCTAAATAAAACTATATACATTATAGCAATCATAAGTCATATGACTTAGGGTATAGCAAATACGTAAATTTTTTTTGTGATACAGTTGTTACAAGTTGGTGAGGTGGGGAGCGAAAAGTAGGATCGAACCTCATTCCTCTTGCTTCTCATATAAGCTTGTGCACGAGCTACCACTTGTGGGTGAAAAAACGTAATATTTGGAGTCTCTAAAAAAGACTTAAAAGTTGTGTTCATCTTTTGTATGACCATTTTAGAGAACCATTTTATTTCTCTAAAATAATCAAATAAAGATTGTTGATGGAGGTTTTATCAACAATAAATTTATAAATAATCAAGAGATGTGGCTTGTGTGAATTGAAGTAGTAATCAAAGCAAATAAGGAGAGAGAGATTTATAGTGGTTCAGCCCCAAAAAAGA
>JXTB01000006.1:2347532-2363518 GCA_002914805.1 Parasponia andersonii
ACCAACACTCGCCACAACTGTGTGCTTCCACAGTTGATTTTTACGACCAGAGCGTCGTTATGCGGATAATGGACTTCCCTTGCATCTTGCTCTGTGAAGGTAATATCCATTTCCGGTACTCGCTGAAGCTTGCGTGGTCGCTGATCAAGGTGCATGACGTTGGTCAACGGCTGCTGTCGAGCTTCTCGTGCATATCTATCCTGTGCTCGCTTGGAATCTCCAATAACATGCGGTCCTCCAAAAATAGTTCGCACCTCACGCTAGATTTCTGGAGGTCGCTGTTGGTCTTCTTCTCGTCTTTCCTCGCTCTGTCTGGTACACTGCCGCAACCGTCCCTCTCTAATTAGCCTCTCGATTTCATCCTTCAGGGCAAAGCAATCATTAGTATCATGTCCAATATCATTGTGATACCGACAGAACTTGTTGGGGTCGCGCTTTGCCCTGTCTCGCTTCATCGGTCCCGGTTGACGGTATCGCTCCTGTTGGTTTGTGACCGCATAGATATGATCTATGGGAGCGTTTAACTCGGTGTGGTTGGTGAACCTCATGGGAGCCTTTGAAGTCTCCTGCCTTTTAGGCCTAGGCTGATTCTCATTGGCCTGTTCATTGTTCCTCTTATTCTTCTTATTGCCAATGTTGTCGGTGATGACCGCAACCTTTGCCGCATCTGTCTTTCCTCCTTTTTTGGTCTTTTGAAGATTCTCACGGGAAGACTCTAGCCTTAAATGTCGACCAACTCTTCGGTAGAAGTCTTCGAGAGTTCTACATTCTCTTTTAAGCAATTCCTCCCAGAGTTTTGTTTCTGGTCGCACCCCAGCCATCATAAGAGTAAGAACTCCTCCTTCAGGGGGGTTGTTGACCTTTGCTAGCTCTGTGGTGAATCGATTGAGATAAGACCGTAGAGTCTCCTCTGGACCTTGTCGGATTACAGATAAACTGACGAACAGAATAGTGAAACTCTTCACGGCTTGAAATTGCCTTAAGAACGCCGTCTGTAGTTGTTGCCAGGATGAAATCGAACCGGGTTTGAGTCCTCGGAACCACTTCTTTGCCGCTCCTGAGAGTGTTACAGCGAAACATCTGCAGCGCGCATGATCACTAACCTGATGAATCTCCATCAAGTCGCTGAAGTGATCCATATGGTCCTGTGGATCAGTCTTTCCATCAAAAGTATTGATGGTGGGAAGTCTGAATCCGGTAGGAAGGGCTGCAGCTCGAACTTCCTCGCTAAATGGCGACTGGCGATACCCATCAGTGAGCTCATCGTCCCAGCCAGCAAGTGCATCTAATGCGATCCGTAAATTGTGAACGTCGACGTTCAGAGGGAAAGCATCATTCCTTGCTGGTGGTATGAGCGACCTTTGTCCGTTATCTTGTTTCGCAGCGAGCTGGTCTGGTAGGGTCTTCTGCGTCCTATGAGAAGAATCCAGTGGCATAGTACGGCGAGACCGGCTATGGTCGCTATGATACGATACAGATCGATCATGACCACGTCGTCGCTCCAAGTGCTGCCTTAGGTCCGCAGGATCTTGTCTTGACTCCCTGCTGATTCTTTCGAAGACACTTCTCGATGATCATCCTTGTTCGCTGCTCAAGTGATCCTGGTTGTTGTTGGATTTACGAGAAGGTTGTGTACGACCACGGTTCGTACTCGAACTCTCCGTACGAGACTCTAGAGGCAAGTCTGCGACCTTGCCTTTTCCTTTGGAGGTGCATTCTTCATGACGCTCCTGCTGAGTTCTTGGCTGGTCGCGTCTTCTCGTCTCGAGAATCTGTATTCCCTTCACAGGTAATTGAGCAGGACGTTCTTTGGGACGTTCATGTTGTGGTGGAGTCACCATCTGCCCTTCAGCAAGTCGTCGCAGAGTGTCGTTGATCTGGTTAGTGACTTGCTGAAGGTTCACGAGCGTTTCCTTCATGCGATCCTGTCTTTGGGATAAGTTCTCTGTTACCGTCATAGTAGGCTATTCCGGAGCAGGAGTCGCCTGTGTAGCAGCAGTACTCTGAGGTTGATTTTGGCTAGTCCCGGTGGCTCTGGTAGTGTTTCTGGTATTTGCCATTATCGAAAAGGTGGAATTTGACAAATATTTCTGCCGGAATAGCCCTCCTTCTAGCGCCAATTGTTGATGGAGGTTTTATCAACAATAAATTTATAAATAATCAAGAGACGTGGCTTGTGTAAATTGAAGTAGTAATCAAAGCAAATAAGGAGAGAAGGATTTATAGTGGTTCAGCCCCAAAAAAGATGAGCCTACGTCCACTATTTTCTCACTATTTTATGAATAATAACGAACACTCAAGGTTACAATCACGTTTTGGAATCGGAAAGATTGAAAGCTAGACTTAGACTACTCAAAGTTTGGAATATTCTTAAGCTTGAATTTGCTCTGACTCCTATTCTCTGTGACTTGTATATGTCCAGAACTTCATGTCNCTTGTAGGTTTCCTTTATAGTATTTGCGTGTTTCCCTCTTCTTATAAGTTTCCTGTTTGTTAAGGCAAACTGCACGGAGAAGGTCGCACAAAAACCTGCGAACGAGGTCGCATATAACCATCACGGAGGAGGTCGCATATAACCATCACGGAGGAGGTCGCATATAATTCTTATGCGACCTTAGGATTTTAGACCGCACAACAAAGATATTCAAGGATAACAAAATTTTATAGTAAATAAAAGCGGTCTCTTCCCTGCTAGCCTTTCATTCTTCTCTTCCTCTCTTGCCGCAGGTGTCTTCCCAAGAACCTCCCTTCTCATATGGGTTTTCTCGTTTTCTTTTTTTATATTAGCTTTTATTTTCGAAAGATCTTTCCGTTTGTGAAATTAGTTGTCAAACTATGTCTAAATTTATGGTACTCTTAGCACACACTAATATCTAGATATATAATAGTTTAGTTTTTTGTTAGTATTTTTTCATTTATTAGTGTGGTTGTCTTTTAAATTTATATTATTTTTTATTTATATCCGGAAAAATTATCATTATTGTGAATTGAAGTTGACATAATATCTTTTAGTGAATCAATTAGAAATACTAATATGGATATTGAAGAGTCGATAGAAGTTATTGAAGAGCTCTAATATATCATTCATAGAATTTTTTCCCAAAATCGTTAGTAGAGATTATTTTTGTTCTGAAATTTTTGAAAGTCTTTTCGTCTTCAAGTTTATGAGTCGATTTTTTAATTCTCATTATAACTCGATTTACTATTATAACTCGTGATTGAGTATTTACTATAATTATTTCCTTAAAAAAAAAAAGATAACAAAATTTTATATTTATAATACTATATTTTAGAAAAATAATCCAAACAAAATATTTCAAAAGAAAAATTTGGTGGTAGGGTGGGAGAACAGAAATTCTAACCTTTAATTCGTTTATTATTTTTTTCTTTCTCCTTCGTATAAAGTGATTATTCGAGGAAAATCTAAGTGCTAAAAGCGGCTGACCACTTCTCTTTATGTCCCAAAACAATTGGCTGTAGGGCTTTTGAGGGACTCTGCTGGCTAACATTGTAGTGAAAATATGGAGCATAAGGATTGTTGAGCTTCGTACTGTTGAATATGACATTAATTATTAAATCATATAATATACACACCTATGATACGTATATAATGTAGTCAATTTCCTAACTATATAAAGATGAAAATAGATAACCCGACGAAATAGAATCACCTTCAAAATAGATCTACCCATGGCTCCAACCCTCTAATTAATTGATTGCTTTCCTTTGGAAAATGAAAAGTGTGGGGAATAGGAATATGGGAGATATAAATTTAAGGTTTAAATACAGGCTCCTATATAGGCTATAGGCCCACAGCTACTGACTAATTCTACCAATTCCAAATAAAAAAAATCGATAAAAGCTAAACACAGAATCAGTAATTTTTTATTCAGAATCTTCTCTTTCGTCCCCCACCCCCAAAGAAATTATAAATTAAAGGGGGAAAAAAAAACATGGAAGGAAAAGGGGGAATAATAATAATTAGATTAAATGAGTGGCAAAGTCGTAGATAGAACTAAAGAAAAGGATAATAAAGCTAAACTAAGTCCAAAGAAGCGTTGTTGCAAGTTGACAACCCACTTGCTAGTCCGGCGTAAGCTCTGTGATAAACATCATCACCCTTACTCTCTCTCTCTCCCTCTCCGAGGATACACCAAAAAAAAACTAATCCAAGTGGGAACCTATTTAATTATTATTAATTTAGAAACATTAAAACAAATTAAAATTAAAATTAGAAAAAAAAAAATCCAAAACCCTCTCTCTTGTCTCTCTCATGAGTCATAACATAATATATACTCTAAAAATGAACCCAACCATAAACCTTGACAAGGTGGTGTGTATAAGACGAGAACTCAAACATCTTTCATAACCCCCCCGAAAAAAAACCAAAAAAAAAAAAAAAAACTATGCCTTCTTCACTCCAACTCCACAGAATCAACCCCCCAAACAATCCCACCGCCGTGGCCGGGACCGGCACCGCCGTGAGCTGCCACAAGCATTCCCACATGGTCCCGGCGGCGAAGTACTTCGCGGTGCCGGAATCGGTGGCGAACCACCACGCGCACTCGGTGGGGCCCAACCAGTGCTGCTCCCGTGTGGTCCAGGCGATCGAGGCGCCGGTGGCGACGGTCTGGTCCGTGGTGCGGAGGTTCGACAACCCCCAGGCGTACAAGCACTTCCTCAAGAGTTGCCACGTCATCGACGGGGACGGCCACGTGGGCACGCTCCGCGAGGTCCACGTGGTGTCGGGGCTGCCCGCGGGGTCCAGCACGGAGCGGCTCGAGATCCTCGACGACGAGCGCCACGTGCTCAGTTTCAGCGTCGTGGGAGGGGATCACCGGCTCACCAACTACCGGTCCGTCACCACGCTCCACCCCTCCGCCAATGGGGGCGGGACAGTTGTCATCGAGTCGTACGTCGTTGACGTACCGCACGGTAACACCAGGGAGGAGACCTGCGTCTTTATCGATACCATCGTACGGTGCAATCTCCAGTCCCTCGCTCAGATCGCGGAAAATATGGCCAGAAATCGTAACAACCTTTCATAATGAATATTTATAAATATATTAAAAAAACCATTTTTTTTTAATTTCCATAATATGGGTTGTTTTGGCCCGTGTGTCGGATTATTATCGTAATCACCCGTTTTGGAAATTTGTAGATTTTTGTTAATTAGATTTTGATGATGATGATGACGATGATCATGATGATCAGAGGCTAGCTTGATGATCTTCTCAAGGGGGTTGCAATGGTTGAAGGTGATCTCGTATAATTTTGTGTATATGTTTAATTATAACTTGTTTCACTTTACCATTGAAAACCCTTTATGAAGATTATCATTATTGTTGTTATCAATATAAGAGTACCCACTATCATATATTATAGTCAATTTTAGTTTTTTGTTGTTTAGTGTTTGTGTTTATAGTGTGCTTTGTGGGTTTTGTTGGTCATGTAAGTTAAGAATGTTAATAGTTTTTAGTTGTGAATTCCTAAAATATAGTTTTGATTATCTTATGTTTCTATCCTCTTCTCGTTTTTCTATGTATATATTATGTGGCCTGTAATAATATATGCTATATAGGTTTTCGAGTGATTTTGGTCAACCCTAAGCCATGGTTTGCATTAGCACTCCTTTAGAAGAAGATAACTGCCCCAACCAGACTATATATGAATAATTTCTGATCCTATAATGTCAGTTGTCAGGGCATGATCAGATATCCAATACGGATATTAATGGAATATTACAACTCCTATGTTCGGTAGAAAAGAAATGGGAGAGGAAAGAAAAATTTTGATGAAAAAATGGTGGAAAATAAAAATTTGAGTTATTAGGTAAAAAAGAAGGGAAGAGAAGATAAAAGAGGAGAGAAAAATGTGGTGGGATTAATTTAAATATTTTTTTCTGAAAATAGAAAGAATAAAAGGAAGAATTGTTTTTTTACTAATATTTTAAGGTGAATTTATTAAATTAATTTTGTATATTATTTTTAAAATTTTATCAAAAAATATAAAATAATTATTTTAAAATATATTTTTTTTTCTTCTTACGTACTAAATAATAATAGAGAAAAAATATTTTATTTTCTATCTTATATATTTTATTTTCTTCTTAATTTTTTTCTTGGTCTTATTTTTTTTTTCTTCTCTATCAAACATAGTCTAAATGTATCTCACTTAATTTTTTTGAATGTGGCTGATCAATTGACAATGTGATAAAAAATCTTCTATTTCTATTTCTTCTTTTTTAAAAATTAAGTTCCCTATGAAATCATTCTAAATTTATTGGGCAAATGATAACTTTAGGGACATTATATTAGATATATATATACATATATATTAATATACGTACAATGCTAAGAAATCATTCTAAATTTGTCGTAGTTAGCACAATGCAAGATTCATATATAATTTTCTGTCATTTGAATTTGCCAAAAAAAATTGTCATTTGAAAAATAACAGTGCGATAGCTGCTGTAAAGTATGTTCGAAGATTCGCAATTTGTACGTATTAATGCGCTAACACCCTAATTATAGTAAACTAATTAAGTTTTCACGCAAGAACATCATCAAGTAATGTAGCTTAAATTAACCCATGTAACAGATAATTAAGTTGGTGACTTTGATTATTGTATGCTTAATTATGGCAATTGCGATGACCCATTATTCTGTCCTTTTAGCCAATCAAATTCATGATTATGTAGTATTTTCTTCGAATGCAATATATTGATCAATAGATTTTTTTTTTTGAGGGAATGAAACTTCAAATTGTTGAATTCATACATTAATAAACAAAAAAAAAAAGTGGAAAAAAAGGGAGAAAATAGAAGGTACTACATAGAAAGAAGCTGAAGAATTCAAATATCTTGAATTGAAAAAGCGTAGCCCTTGAAATTTTCCCTTATTTTCTCGCGCAAAGAGTTTGAACAATAGAAATAAAATAGTGTGTTTTTTAGGGGTGGAGGGGAATCCAACAGCTGCCACCAAGTTGGCTTTAATAACCCAACTTGTTGTGGAAACTACGGCAAGTTGGCTTTTATTTTTCCCACGATTTATATATAAATATTTTCAACTTTTATTTATTAATTAATTTGTTATCTCAGCCTTTTCATGTGTTTGAATGTACTATTACATATTTATGTGTTGTTGTTTTATTATTGCAAATAGGGAGATTGGGATTGCAATTTGCAAGTTGGTGTGCAAGTTGACAAGCAGCCCTTTAATGTCCCTTCCTTGTTTTTCTAAGAGAATGATATCAAGCCAGCCATTCCCATCCCTTATGTCCCAAACTGATTTGATTTGACCAAATACACATATAGATATAGTCACTTAAAGTAGCTTCGCCTAGCTATATTAATATATATATATATATATATCTAAATTAATCCAAACTGCTAAGTAATTATGTCACCGGCCTAGTACTGCTGCCTTTTATTATGTACTTGATGATAAATGTATATAAGATTATGTGAGTTTTATTATAAGATATTATGATTTTCCATATGAAAGTTTCCATTTTGGATGATCATTTGGAAATTAATAATATGGGGAAAACGCCGACACAAACTAAATCATCTCTCGTCTCCAGATCTCTATTGAGAAACAAAAACATGAAAATTTTACAAGTGGCGAATTGATCTAAAACCCTAACCGGCTGATCATTCAAGACCATTGCAAATTTTTTTCGCTTCCTTTTTTTTTTTTTGGTTTAAATGAACATTGGTCGGAAGAGATAAAATGGCTCGACAGTCAAAAAACTGCAAGTTGTTCCTCAATCTCATCATGATCAGACCTTGTAAGTATAGTGCCATTAATTATTTAATATGTATAAGTACGAATTTTACCTGGACCCCTTCTAGTTAACCAAAAGAGATAATAAAACAAAATATTGACTGCGAGTTCGATTGGAATACATATGTATACGGGGATATTAAGCCGTAAAAAAAAAAATGAAGATATGGGATAATTCCATGGAGAAACTGCTCAAAACAACCATCATCTACACGTCAGCTTTTTCATAAAGTTAGACCGGAATTCAAAAAGTACCATATATACGCCGAACCAAGTATTATTAGGAAATTTTCTGTCACAGACAATAAATTAAATTAAATTATGCTGCAACAACTAAAAAAATAATCCTTGCATTAACCAGTTGCAAAAACGAAACGAATTGACGTTTATTATAACCTATAGCATATTGCTGAGTGTATTCCAGCACTACCGAAAACGCGTGTTGTACTGTTTTATAGTTAGAAAGTGCGGAAAAGCAAAAAAAAAAACAAAAAAGGAATGCGTGTGTTTTGTACTTAGAGATGCATATATAGAGGCAATATATTGTCATTTCCAAGAACTTGCTAATAAAAATTGAAATGTTATTCATAAACATATTTAATTTGCTGTCGTTTTTGCTAATTATTATGGTAGATCCATGCAATAGAAGATAATTATTCATGAGAGCAACAATCTCATAGGTATGTTTTCTTGACTTTATACACATGTAATAAGTAAGCTTGCATATTTGAATTTGATTGGATATATTAATCCTTGTGCTAGCTCATATTTAATTCTAGAGATAATTGTTGTGGATTTGTTTGATGTGGTTGTTTTAAGAATTTTCAGCATACCATTAAAGAAAATTAGAAAAAAAAACTTTCCACGTCATGAAATCTCGAAAATGTACTGATATGAGATCTACATATATCTCTAAACAATATATAAATTGGCTAGCGTGGAAGTATTATAAAGCATCAGGCTTGCTGAAAGATTGCGCCGGAGCTAATTAAATCCACATATACAATATGTGTGTATATTTATGGATTTTATGTCTGTGGTGGAGATAGAAAGTATGTGAAAAAAATCTATGAACGATTTTTTAGGATGTAAATCGATTAGGCGAACAAACATGTTTATTTTTCGGTTGAGGCAATGAAAAAGTAGTACTAGTAATGTTAACGCCAAAAGAATACACGTCGCGCGCGGCGCCATGCATGTTGCCTCTTATATATTCTGTAGCAACCCAAGTTCTTTGGAGTTAAGTATGCTTAATTATAACCATTTTGGGCCTCGGTCCGATTGATTCTTTAGTCTCTACTAGAGTAACCTCTTGAGAATTTGGTAAATCGTCTTAATAAAACGTCATAAATTGTATACTCAGTATTATTAACTTATTGCCATTATAGCAAATAAAAAATGATTAGTAACTTGAAACGATTTTCGTCATATATAGCCTGGTATAGAAATATTTATAAAGACACATACACAATGTGTAGACATACATAGATATTTAGCTAGGCCAAATTAATGAATACTATTCGAGCCTGTATTACAGTGATCTTTTCATGATTTTACGTTATTATATATATGAGTTCTTGTGTTGGTCTATTCTTGTATACTCCTGTGAGCAGTGTTGGCTTCGTTTTAAGACATGATCAGTTACGTAATATCTAATTTATTGCGAAATGCAAGTTGAGAGTGTGACATATCCATTCCCTTGGAGGCCAATAACTAGGTTGGAAAGAAGGTTACGTACGAGGTTCGGAATTTTCATCATTTCAGTCCTTTTGATTTCGGTGAACAAAATTCATAATTAATCTAAAAAATTAATATTGATGCTCTGGTATATATTACTGAATTTTTAGCTCGGAAAATATATCATTTTGATGTGACTATATCTATGTCAAATCAAATCAAATCAATTTTTCCCTTTACAAAAAAAATCAAATCAAGTTTCTTGTATTTTCCATTTATATATATATATATAAATATATGAAAATTTTACAATAATTCTCAATCTTCCGCCATGATAGACTAACAAATTGTTGGTTTTATATGTGCATTTTAAAGGAACGTCATATCTCTATTAATAGTTGTGACTCCACTGTATAATGGGGCTATTAGTTGTGACTCTACCGTGTGTGTGTGTGCGCGCCCCATGCATTGTCCCTTAAAACGTTGTGTTGGTCTTCAAGTATAAAAGAGCTTGGTAACAAAAAACCTCATTCCAATTATCTTGAACGCCTGGTAAACACCAGTGGATACAATCTGCATACTTCATGGGATTGGCTAACTCCTTAGAAATCAATGGACCCCAGTGCTTCTCTTGCAGATTGCTGGGTGTGCGTCTTAATTTGCGGTAGCTTGAGAGTTGGTTGATGCATGTTGAGAAGTGTAATGGGAAACTTTGATTTACTGAACGCTTCTTCAAGAATCTGCATTATACTTTTCCTACAATCAGAACCCCAATAATCTGGATCTTCTATCGGCCTTGTTTGGTTGCGGCAGTTCCATCCCGCTTCGCCGACCCACTCTATGCTCCTAGATAATGCCCAAAAACCTCAAAATTTAGTCCACTGGAATTTAGGATGATTGTAGATCGCTATATAATATTACCTCTATCACGACCCAAATTTCGGGCCAGTGGCAGAAAAAGAATTTCACAAATAGAAATTCATAATTTATTTTAGAAAATTTTAGAAATTGCAATTCTTCAAAAAAAAAAAAAACGACAATTTCTGTAAAAGTTTACAAAAATAGTTCAAATTGTAAATTACCACAGTTTGTGATCCTATGGTAGGTAAAACATATCGTAGAGTATGAAATAACCACGCATCAAATATATCAAGAAATCATGCTTTAAAACTCGTTTTGTATTATCTTGGGATTTACAGAAAATCGGGTAGCATAACAGTTGTATTTTCCCAAAGCCAAAATTTTAAACCTACATAAAAATCATACCAATCCCAGAACAATCCAATATATTTCAACAGTTCACAAATTTTTCAAATATCTAATTAAACCATTGAATTCTATGAAAATTGATATTTTCAAGAAATAGATCATAATGCACATTTTAAATCAAAATAAGTATAAAAATTGGTAATTAAACCCATGCTTCACTAGAATAGTGATATCATGCCAATAGGTCCTTAAGATGCCATTGAATGAACGCTCGGAGGGTCAGAAACTAATTCAAAGTCCTCGATCGCTCACTTGTGAAAAATTAACTCCTCAACGGAGCTTCGAATCAACAAACAAACCTCTTTACTGAACTCCTAGCAGCCAAAATAGCTAGATTAGACATATGATTTGACCAGTTCGGATCCAGGCCGACACCGGACTGATATCACGCAAAACAAGACAAAATCTAAGCCATTAGATATAGTTTTTCATGCCGATAACTAAATATAATCAATATATATATATATATATATATATCAAACTTCACCATTTTCTGAGTACATTCCATGACATCAAAAACAAAATATAATGGTAGGATCAAAAGTCGAACCCGAGCTCAAAAAACACAAAAATTACAACTTTTAATCCGGGCAAAATGGGATTGTGTAATATATACCTTTAGGTGCCTCTCGACGATACGAACCAAACGAGCCTAAGAACATGACCTGAAACGGCCCGAAGTGATGCCGAAAATTCAAAGTCCTCTGTGGCCCAAAACAGCGTTTCTCGGCGACGGGAGGCTCGGCGGTGTCTGTGGGCGGGTGGCACGGCAACTAGTGGCATAGGGAACTCCGCCGGTCATTGATGGGGCACGACGATGGCCTGTGGTGTGTCTTGGCTGGGCTCAGTCCTTTGGCAGGTCGACGAGGAAGAGAGAGCAAAGAGAACGAGCGAGAGAGAGAGAGAACAACGAGAGATGAGAGTGGGAGTGAGAGTGAGATCGGAGAGAGTGAGATCGGAGAGAGTGAGAGAGAATGAGCGAGAGAGAGTGTGTGTGATTAGAGAGAGCGAGAGAGAACAAGAGTGAGATCGGAGGGGAGAGAGAGAGTGAAAAAAATATCTCTTTCTTTTTTCTTTTTTTTTTTATAAATTTTGGTCAAATGACCCTTTTACCCTTGATAAAAAAAATGAGACTTTACATTCTCCCCTCCTTACAAGAATTTTGTCCCGAAATTCAAAGTACAAGACATAAATCAAAGTACAACCTCAAGTTGAAAGTTAAACAAATGAGGATACTTTTCATACATCTTGGTCTCAAGTTCCCAAGTTGCTTCTTCTTCTTTGTGGTATTCCCTAAGAACTTTGACAAGCGGTATCTCTCTATTACGAAGAACCTTGAGCTCTCTCTCTAGTATTCGAACTAGTTGCTCCTTATAAGTCACATTCTCTTAAATAGGTATTTATATATATTAGACAATGTGAGACGGGTCAGGTATGTACTTCCTGAGCATTAAAACATGGAATATATTGTGCACTCGACCCAACTACGGTGGTAGATCCAGACGATAAGCAACAAGCCCAACTCTTTCAGTAATTTTGAAAGGTCAAATGTACCTTGGAGCTAACTTCCCTTTAACTCCAAATCTTGTGACTCCGTGTATTGGCATAACTTTCAAGAATATCCTGTCACTAATGTCAAACTGTACCTCGCATCTTGAGGTGTCAGCATAGCTTTTCTAGCAACTTTGAACAACCTTGAGTCTCTCTTTGATCTTGTTAACCTTCTCGGTAGTCTCTTGTACTAGCTCAGGCCCAAAAGTAACACGCTCCTCTGCATCAGCCCAACACAAGGGTGATCTGCAGGGTCTCTCATATAGTACCTTATATGGAGCCATACCAAGAGTAGTTTGGTAGCTGTTGTTGTAACTAAACTCCACCAGTGACAGAAGATCATCGCAACTTCTACCAAAATCTAGTATACATGAGCGAAGCATGTCCTCTAGGATCTATATAGTCCTCTCAGATTGGCTATCTGCCTGAGGATGATGAGCTGTACTAAGATTCAATTCTATTACCAAATCTCTCTGCAAAGCTCTCTAGAATTTTGATGTAAATCTTGGATCTTTGTCAGAAACTATGCTTTTTGGTACCCCATGTAAGCGAACAATATTATCTATATAAAGACGACTAAGTCAGGTGAGTGAAAAGTCAATCATGATCGATATGAAGTGTGCAGTCTTTGTCATCTGATCAACTATCACCTAAACAACGTCGTTCTTTCTTTGAGACTTTGGTAGGCCTATTACAAAATCCATGGTGATTTTATCCCATTTCCATTTCAGAATAGGTAAAGGCTGAAGTAGTCTTGTTGGCCTTTAGTGTTCCGCCTTGACTTTCTGACAAGTCATACACTTAGCCACAAAAGTAGCTACCTCTCGTTTCATGTCTTTCCACTAGTACTGCCTCTTCAGATCATGGTACATCTTAGTACTACCAGGATGTACTGCGAACTTATACTTGTGACCGTTAGTCAGAATAGTTTCTCTAAGATAAGGATCATTGGCTACAACTAGCCTTCTATTAAAAAGTATAAACCCTTCTTTATTGGTACTCCTACCATCTAACTGCTCACCATTCTAAAGTTGGTTCTAGACTGCTCTCAATTCTTGATATTGCCATTGACTTTGCTGTGCTATCTAGAGGAGTGATGATGTAGCCACAACGTTACTTATACAAGCAATTTTCCCATTTTCGCTATACTCCAAGTTATAGTCACCAATAGTAACTGAATTCTTCTAATCTTCTAGGATCAAGGAAGCAAGTATGCTATGAGACTTTCTACTCAAGGCATCAGCTACAACGTTGGCCTTTCCAGGATGGTACTGAAGTTCGAAGTCATAGTCTTCTATATACTCAACCCATCTTCTTTGTCTCAAGTTCAAGTCTCGTTGAGTAAACAGATACTTCAGACTCTTATGATCAGAATAGATTTCAAACTTTACACTATATAGATAGCATCTCCATATCTTAAGAGCAAAGATCACAGCTGCTAACTCTAGATCATGAGTGAGGTAGTTCTTCTCATGTGGCTTCAACTGACGGGAAGTATAAGCTACTATCTTGCCATTCTGCATTAAGACACATCCTAATCTTGAACCAGAAGCATCAGTATATACCACATAAGGTTTATTACTGTTAGAAACAGTAAGAACAGGTGCAGTTGTTAATCTCCTCTTCAATTCTATGAAAGCTACTTCACAATCATCATCCCATATAAACTTGACGTTCTTTCTCGTCAACTTTGTCAAGACATTGCAATTCTCGAGAAATTCTCAACAAAGCGGCAGTAATAACCCATTAGACCAAGAAAAATTCTTCTCTCAGTTATATTCTTTGGCCTTTCCTATCCTATAACAGATTCTACCTTGGAAGGATCAACAGAAATTCCTTCATGAGATATAATATGCCCCAAGAATTTCACTTCCGTCATCCAGAAGTCACACTTGGATCTCTTGGCATAAAGTTGGGGATTCCTCAAGGTCTGAAGCACAATTATCAAGTGCTCAGCATGTTCTTCTAGAGTTTTAGAATAGATCAAGATATCATCGATGAAGACAACCACAAATCGATCCAAATAAGGTTTGAAAATTCTATTCATAAGGTCCATAAACATTGTTAGAGCATTAGTCAAGCCAAAAGGCATAACGAGTCTTGAATATAGTTTTTGGTATGTCCTCCTCTCGAATCTTTAACTGATGATAACCAGATCTAAGATCAATCTTGGAAAAGAATCTAGATCCACCAATTTGATCAAACAGTTCATCGATCCTTGGTAAAGGATATTTGTTCTTTACTGTTAGCTGATTCAGCCTTCTGTAATCCATACAAAGCCGAAACGTTCCATCAGCTTTCTTGGAAAATAGGACAGGAGCATCACATGGAGAGGTACTACTCCTAATGAATCCCTTTGATAAAAGATCATCCAGCTGACTTTTCAACTCAGTCATTTCCGTTGGAGCTATGCGATAGGCTGGAATAGAAGCTGGTTGATCCCTGAGAATCAAATTAATGCAGAATTCGATCTCCCTATCAGGTGATAGCCCAGTAAATCCTCGGGAAAAACATCTGAAAACTCACTAACCACTGATATCTAAGTGTACTGATCGGCTGTTCCCATCTCACCATCGATGGCAAATAAATTTCCATAGCACTCTAGCTTCTTTCTTCCACCTATGCATGCTTTCAGAATAGGACTCGGTTTCAAAGGATAAGTGAGCTTGGTAAACAACAGAGTGCCCATCCTTTAGAAAGAGAATCACTCTCTTGTTGGAATAGTCAACAGTAGCTCAGTACTATTGGAGAAATTGACTTAACACTTAGGAAAATCATGCATGCATACAGATATGGAAAATACATGATCATATCATGAACGCAGCAAAAAAATTAGCGGATTTAGGTTTTAAAATTTTACATAAAAATAATTTTCATAACCATATAACACATGCATCATATACAGGATCATGTACAATATAAATCAAATCTAGATACAAAACCCTAGAGATGAGATTAGGATTTACCTCTTGTAGCGTGTTCCTCCTTGATCTCCTTATTGATGGTGATCAAACCTCTAATCCAAGATCTTCTTGTCTATACTCTTGCTTCTGGTTGATGAGACACGTGGGCACTAAGTCGAAACCTTCGTTGGAGAACGATCAAGAACACCTTCTTGATTCTATGGAATACCGGGACATGAGATGGGACTGTGAGATAGTAGGAAACTTTTTCTCTCCTCTCTTTCTCAGCCTTGGCCGATTTTTCTCCCTCTCTCTATGCCTTATGCATGTGACTCTCTAAGAGTTACTGTGTAGTTTTTTCTCTCATATATCTTATATATATGGGACCAAAAACTGCTAACTCTAGTCCAATTAAGATTGGGCTTGTTCTCCAATTCGGGTTTTGGGTGTATTTTTATAAATATGTCCAACTTATGAAACTTATTAGTAAAGGGGATACTCCACTAAAGGCCTAATACTACACTCTTAGATTAAATGTCATGCCTTTTATAGAGATTTAATCAACAAACCTTGATTAACCGATCTATCTAGTATATTCTGTACCGCATATAGAATCCCTATACAATGTCGTAGTTGGATAGATGAAATTACCGTAATACCCCTCTAACATCTATTTACCTTTAAGTTACCATCTTTCTATCAATGAATAATATTGTCGATAATTTTGTTCTCAATGGCCATTTAGACAAAATTATCAACCAATTCACAAAGTGAATACTAAGATCTTAGATTTAATTAT
>JXTB01000006.1:2363688-2399484 GCA_002914805.1 Parasponia andersonii
CAACTAAGATAGTTTAATCTAGCAAATATCATAATTGCATATAAGAGAAAGTTGTTTATACTCAAAAGGGTAAAATTAGAAATCTACTTTTTAGGGCAAAATTCCCAACAGGTACTTGGATAGCTAATCCATACTGAGAATCACATCAAATTGTTGCAAAAGTAACATAACTAAATCTGTTAGAAGCTTCCTATCATCAATCACAACAAGACAACCATGATAGATAATAGAAACATCGGTAACTCCACCCATAGGTATTCCCAAAGTCAATATATGGTCCAACATAGAACATTCCAATCCTAATATTTGAGCAAACAACATGGAGATGAAAAAATGGGAGGCACCAGTATCAAAGAAGACATGAGCCCAAGAATGAAAAATAAGAATCATACCATCAATAAAACCTCTATCAGTGTGGTCATGAGTCTTATCTACCTCTACAACTACATGAGCTTGACCAGAAGCTTTGCCCTTTCCCTTGTTCTCTCTTTCTTGACTAGGACGACTGCTACTAGTTCCTAGACTAGTACTGGCATATCCACGCCCTCCTTAGTTTCCAGAACTTTGTGGAGTCTGGAAATTCTGAGTATAGCCTGAACCTTAGGGCCTATACTGGTGCTGGTACTGAGAACCATAAGGTTGCTGATAAGGAGTGGAAGTGAATACCTGAGACTGGATATAAGATTGCATTAATCTCGTCTAATTGCCCTGAAAAGGAACTGAGACACTCTAACTTCCCTATGATCCTCCTTGAAGCAATGGAGATCTTTGTTGACAGTATGAGCAAGCTTTCTTCTGGTGGCCTTACTGTCTACAATTGAGGCATCCATAAGGTCCATAGCAATCTTTCCCTGAAGAGTCACTACTATTACTACTCCCACTATTCTGAGAGTTTTGCCCTTGCCATTGCCCTTGGCTTATCTTGTTCATTTTTCTCTTGTTGCCCTTGTTTCTTGAATGATATCTCGTTACTGACTGATCATTAAGAAAAGCCTCAACTTTTTGGGCTGCAGCAACTAAGTCAATCAGATTGCTGAATGGTTGGGTCACAATCTTCTCTAAAATAGCTAGTCTCAAAGCCTCCATGAACTTGACAATCTAGAGATTAGGGTCTGTCCCGGGTGTATAAGCATATTGTGCTAACTCCATAAACCACACATAATACTCATTCACCGTCATGTCACCCTACTTGAGCTGGTTATACTCTCTAATCATAGCAGCTCTATGACTAACATTAGCATAATGACTCCTGAATAATCTCTCAAAGGCTTCCCAAGTCATGTCAGTCACGTCCTGGGTCAACTTGACTGTCTCCCACCAATTAATAGCTCCATCAGTTAGCTTATAAGTGGCAAATATTACTTGGAACTCTGCTGGCATCTCAATAATTGTGAAGGTCCTCTTGACATCTCTAAGCTGAGGTGGGATCAGGTCTCCCTTCAAATGATGGTAGATTGAGCTTCATGAAGTTCTTGAAGAAACTAGCCTAACAAGCCTCAGGGTTTCATACCGTCTTTAGACTCGATAATGCTCGTAAAGTATTATATAAGTTGGCCAGAAGGTCAAGGGCTTGCTATTGTGGTGGAGGTGTTTCAGCCCTAGGTTCTTGCCTCAATATTCTTCTCCTCGGATGCATTATAGTTCTGTATTCATATGCCAAAGTATTAGCGAGATAGTGATGCCAATACTTTTGAAAAAGAATTCACAGTCTAGTCTAATGGTGTCACATCCGAGTTAATTAAACCTCTGCTCTAATACTAAAAATTTTCTATCACGACTCAAACTCCAGGCCAGGGACAGAAAAGGAATTTCACAAGTGGAAATTCATAATTTATTTTGTAAAATTTTAGAAACTGCAATTCTTCAAAAAAAATGACAACTAGTTTAAAAACGACAGCTTCTGTAAAAGTTTACAAAAATAGTTGAAATATCACAGTTTGTGATCCTATGGTAGGTACAATATATCGTAGAGTGTGTAATAACCATGCATCAAGTATATCAAGAAATCATACTTTGAAACTCGTTCGGTATTATTTTGGAATTTATAGAAAATTGGGCAGCATAACAGCTGTATTTTCCCAAAGCCAAAATTTTAAACCTACATAAAAATCATACCAACCAATCCCAGAACAATCCAATATATCTCAACAGTTCACAAATTTATCAAATATCCAACAAAACCATTGAATTACATGAAAATCGACATTTTTAAGAAATAGGTCATAATGCACATTTTAAATCAAAATAAGTATAAAACTTGGTAATTAAACCCCTACCTCACTAGAATAGTGATATCATGCCAATGGGTCCTCAAGTTACCATTGAATGATTGTTCGGAGGGTTGCAGGAACCAATTCCAAGCCTTTGATCGCTCACTTGCAAAAAATCAACTCCTCAACGGAGCTTCGAATCAACAAACAAAACTCTTTATTGAACTCTTAGCATCCAAAATAGCTAGATTAGACATATAATTCAGCCAATTCAGATCCAGTCTGACATCAGACCGGTGTCACATAAAATGAGACAAAATGTAAGCCATTAGATATGATTTTTCATACCGATAACCAAATACAATTAATATATATATATATATATATATATTAAACTTCACCATTTTTCGAGTACATTCCAAAAATGACATCAAAAACAAAATCTAACGGTTGGATCAAAAGTCGAACCCGAGCTTAAAAAACATAAAAATGGCAACTTTTAATCCGGGTAAAATGAGATGGTGTAATATATACCTTTAGGTTCCTTTCGACGATATGAACCCAACGAGTCTAAGAACACAACCTGAAACGACCCAAAACGACGCCAAAAATTCAAAGTCCTCCATGGCCCAAAACGGCGTTTCTCGGCGACGGGAGGCTTGGTGGTGGCTGTGGGCGGGCGGCACGACAATTAGCGGCATGAGGAAGCTCTGCTGGTCATTGGTAGGGTGCGATGATCTCCGGTGGTGTGTCTCGGCTGGCTCAGTGCTTCAGCGGCTCGACGAGGAAGAGAGAGCAGAAAGAACGAGCGAGAGATGAGAGTGAGAGTGAGATTGGAGAGAGAACGAGAACGAGCGAGAGAGAGTGAAAAAAAATATCTCTTTCTTTTTTCTTTTTTTTTTTAAAAAAATTTTGGTCAAATGACCCTTTTATCCTTGATAAAAAAACGAAACTTTATAACCTCTTTGAAGATAGTGGTAATTAAGAACTTGATTTAGATGCAAAACTCGTAACATCAGCCCATTATGACGATCTCTCTTTTCACAAGTAATTCTCACAGCTTACAGTTATGGTGCTATATATATATATAGTTTAATTTGAAAGAGTTTCTGAGGACACAAGTTATTTTTTGTTCAACCACTAAAATAAGAGTAAAAATGGAAATATGAGTTCATTGAAATTCCAAAACAAACTGTTTTTTTCGTTTTTGAGCTCTTACTTGTGGTTCTACCTTACCTTGAAAGAGGTTATTAAAAGGCTTAAAATTTACTATTTCGTCCTATTTTAGTAGCTATAACTTACATTTCTAGTCTTTTTCTTTGTCACTAAATCTAATAATTAGTTACAACATTTAAATTTTGTGATTAAAGAGTATTTAAATTATAGTTGGCAAATTTTAATTAGCACTTGATTATTTTGAGTGTCAAAATTTTGCTATAAAATATAATTGCTAATTAATAGAAACAATTAATCACAAATTTTATATTGACAGGCTTTTTTCATGGACAGCAGTTCTAAAAGAAGTATTAGTTTTGTCACTTTTGTGGTATCAAATTAATGCCAACTTAAACAGAAAGGAAAGGCTTTGTACTATAGGGTTGATCGCCTCCCATGCCTGGTAATTGGTAAACTCTTGTTTTAGTTTAGACTACAAGCCAAATGCGTACCCACAGTAATTTGTACTAATTAATAGATCCATCTCCCTCAAATGTTGTTTGTTAATTGTAAACTTCTCTTTAATTAGCAGTTTTTGCAACCCTTCCACTTAAGCAAACGCTTATATGCATGCATTTTAATTTATCCGATCTTCCATCTCTATTACCTTATTTAATTAATATAACCTAAGTGAAGGGCGCGTGGGCTACCTATAGAATGAAAGTCTTACTCACTTTGGATGAGTAGGTGACGCAATAGTGAAGTTTTTTTTTTTTTTTTTCACACAAAGCATCTTTTGTTATAATTTTTTAATATCTTTTATTTCGTTATCAAAAGATCCACATTGTCTAAAATGAAATAAGAATGAATTAATTAGGCCATAGCTAATTGAAATTATAATTTCAATTAATTATGCGTATATGCAAATTAAAAGATTGCTTGAAAAAAGTTTTTTTTCCCTATTTATTTTGTTTTTTAAAAGTAAAAAGAGTAAAATAAATAGTAAAATTTTCTCAAACAACATTTTGAAAAATTGTTCACCATTTATTTTATTTTAAAATAAAAATGAAAAATGTTGTCAAGCAAACCTCAATTAAACGAAAATTTTGGATCCAATTCGAGAAAGAAATGTACAAGATTTTCATCTTGAAGCCAGTCATCCAGCACAAGTGTTAAACACGACTATATCAACGCCCTTCCAATGTTTACCATGCTTATTGATAGACCCTTTCCTCACAATCCTTTTAGATAATTTTAGTGTGAAATTAACGTTTGAATTTGATTCAAGAAGAAATGGTGCCCAATAGAACCCAATTGTTGCATTATATTCCTAACCCGAGAAAAAAGACCAAAAAGAAAAAGGGTTAGAAAAAGAATTATGCAAAATATGGGGACTTGAAAGAAAAAACGAAACGGAAGGGGGAAAAAAAAGGTCACATTGGCAGTAAAAAGTGTCAATCAGCCAATTTTTTCCATGGATTTGGCATGTTCAGGAATGAGTGAATGAAGAAGACAAATCATGGAAAATAATTGACCCTGGATTACAGAATCCCCAACGAACATCATCGATCCGCTTCCCTCGCAAGGTCTCAAGCATCAACGTGGCATTGAACCTTATAGGATTTGTGATAACAGAGTTAAATTATTTATTAAACAAGAACCCGACGTAAAAATAACATGTTAATTTGGTCTTATAATGGATAATAATTAGATCTAAAAATGACAATATGGAGAAAAAATTATCCGAATACCAACATATCATAGACAAATGTACATTATGTCTGGTCATGATCTATGGACTATAGCCTTGGCCTTCAAGGACTATCGAAAATATTAGATTCGATACCATTTCTCTTTGAAGATAAAACTTTTGATAATTGTATTTGTTTCTACTTATATGTTTTTTGGCCGTTGAAAAGTCAATACTGAAATTCAATTCACCCCAACAAGCAAACTTTGCATTATGTAATTAAGACATTTATATGTATGGATGAGACGTCTACAGACCATTAAGAGTTGGTAAATATATGACCAAAATATATAGCAACCAACTGTGACCTGCTCGATAACAAAGACAGACTAAGAATCGATACATGTATGTGTCTTGAGCGAAATAATCAAATGAAAAATAGAAGAACCAATTTCGCAAATGAGAACAAAATTACGAACTCGATCGTACTATAATACTTCGCGTTGTCGTTGTGTTTGCAAACAATCGAACTTTTCATAGCCACCTTTTTTTTAAAAAAAAAAAATGCAAATTGATTCGCAAGACAACAAATTCCCAAATAATCGGAAAGTGTTTAATTCCATTCTCATTTTCATAGTTGGATATTTAACCTAAAATATGAATTTGATCGTACAATTTTTTAAAAAAAAAAAGAGAGAGAGAGAGAGAGGAGAAGAAGCTAGATATGAGATCCATTCTAGGAATGTAGAATTAATAATTTGAGTTCCATATATACTTGGGAAGATCACAATCGCGAGGCTGCCATCTCCAATGTTGATAGTTCTTATCAGGTCGACCGTGCTGGAGGCAGATCAGCTTCTCATATATGTAAGGACAATTAGAATATTCTTCGTAAAGTGGCCAAAACTCGTCCCAAACCTACTTCCCACTAAAAATCACATGTGTTACAACCCAAACGGTATACCAGTGGCAGAAAGATAGATTCTTAAGTGGAAATTCAAAAGTTAATTTTTTTAAAAAAAATTACAAAATAATTTTAATAGTAAAATTCTCACAATTTTGTGATTATCATTAGACGTAGATCGTTAATGAAATTTACTAAAACAAACCAAATATCATCATCAGCAATCTCATAGTTTAGCACACTAATTATACATGCACAGTCTGTGAAATGGGACCTTAAGTATTTTATTACAAGTCAAGATAAATAAACAAAAATATCTTACAAAGTTACCAGTTTTCCACCTGGTAAATAATTCATTCCTAAACTGCTTCTGAATCTCCAAAATCACACCAAGCACTACTTGAGAGGGAAAAAATAAGGGATGAGTATTTACATGCTCAGTAGAAATTTAATTACCTTTTGGATGGATATAATTTCTCAAACCTGCATAGTTAGTTCCTTTAAAAGTATTTAAAAATCAAGTATATAAATCTATGATATCCATAATAATCACATATTCAAAACCAAAACTAAAACCACATTATTATTATACATATCATACATCAATAAGAATATATGTGAGCTCTCATCCTTTCATCACGGTCTTGTAATACCTCTATAACAGAGGTACCCAGTATCTTAACACGGCCTGTAGGTATATCAGCAAAGACTTGCGCAGTGGGTCTAGGTCTCTCACCTAGCACTGCAACAATCAACCAATGATCTAAAAATACCGTGATACTATAATGGAACTCAAGTGTGTGATCTTATAGTATGAATAACATCTAATAGTATATAACAACCATACATCCAATAATCAAATTATGCTTTAAAATCCAACTTTTCATTATTTTAGGATTTACTGTAACATGGGTTGCACACCAATGTTTTATCCCGAAAACTAATATATAAAAATATATATAATAATCCATATAGTTCAATCACAATATAACCCAGCAATTAACAACAATTTCTTTAACTATCGTAAAATCATGATTTTCTATAAATAATTTTTAATGCAATTTAAATAAAAAAATATAAAAATCAGGTAATCGAACTTCTGCCTCGATACGGTAGTAATAACAGGCCAATGACACTCGAACAATCCCCCCTAGTCACTCAGGTGTTTAAATTGCAATTTCTGGTTCCCGATAAGTCCACTTAAAATAGCGACTTTTCAACTAGAGCTTCAAACATAGAAATGGAGGTCACCATCAAATTCAGAGTACCTAAAAATGTTAGGTTAGGTATATACTTTGTCAAAAACGGGTTTTGGAGTAGGATCATACTGGGGCACATAAAACGATACAATTTTTTACCATGAAATTCTATTTTCATTTCTCAACGAAACATAGTAATATTTTATATCAAAATTCATGTCTTGACCTCACTTTTTACATTATTGGCAAAAATGGTAAATATGGTAAAACGTTATCGGAGAGGAATTTTGATGAGCAACTACTTAGAGTTAGTCGGCGATGATGAGACGAGACTCTACTTGCCAGAAGTGTCAAAAATAGAGGTCGGACGTTACTCCGGTGGCCGAAAAATTTCGTTAGAGGCAGAATTTTTGCGGAGCCGCTAATGCTTCGTCCGACGTCAAAACGAGGTGAGACTGATGGCGTTAGATTTGTCTTCGAAAGCCTTTGATGCGGGTTGTGCATGGGCCCAAGCAGGTGACAGTGGAGGCACGGTAGAGCACAAATAAAAAGTGCTTCTTTCTCTCTTTTTCTCTCTACCAAGCCTCTTTCTTTGAGAATTTGAGAGTGTTTGGGGTTTATAAGTGGAAAAAAGTGTACTATAGCAAATTAATAAAATATTCACATATTTTCAACATTTTATTCTAAAAATAGATGTTTACAATTGTGCCATTGGGTTTAAAAAGTCCAAATTGCCCCTATTTAAAACCAGATTTTACATCCTCCCATCTTTAAAGGAATTTCATCCCAAAATTCGAATACAAAGTTCAAAGCATAACCTTAAGCTGAAAGTTAAATAAAAAGGGATATTTTTCGTATATTTCTATCTGAAGCTCCCAAGTAGCTTTGTCTTTCTTGTAATGTTGTCAAAGAAAACTTGACAATCGGTATCTCTCTCTTTCAAAGCACTCTGAGCTCTATTCCCAGTAATCGAACTGGTTGTTCTTTGTATGTTACATCTTCTTGTAATGGCACTTCTACATAATGGATGACATGCGATGGGTCAGGCACATACTTTCTAAGCATCGAGACATGAAAAATATTGTGCATTCAGCCTAATTGCAGAGGCAAATCCAAATGATAAGCTACTTACCCAATTTCAGCAGTAATCTCGAATGATCCTGTATACCCTAGAGCCAATTTGGCTTTTAATCTGAATCTAGTGATCCTACGCCTTGGCATAACTTTCAAGAATACTTGATCACTAACTTTGAACTCTACTTCATATTTCTTTGGATCCGCATAGCTTTTTTGATGACTCTGTATAACTTTGAGTCTTTCTTGAATCTTAGAAATTTTCCCAGTAGTCTCTTGTATCAATTCTAGCCCAAGAATAACACGATCCTCTATATCAGTCCAACACAAGAGTGATCTACATAGTCTCCCATATAAAACCTCATATAGAACCATACCAAGACTGGCTTCGTAGCTATTATTGTAAGCAAACTCCACCAATGATAAGTGATTATCCCAACTTCCACAAAAATCTAATATACAAAAGTAAAGCATTTCCTCTAGAATCTGAATAGTGCTCTCAGATTGGCCATCTGTTTGAGGATGATGAGCTGTATTGAGATTCAGTTCTGTTCTCAAAGTTCTTTGCAAAGCTCTCCAAAACTTACATATAAATCTTGGGTCTCTGTCAGAAACTATACTTAATGACACTCCATGCAATCTAACAATATTGTCAATGTAGAGATGACTAAGCTTGTTAAGTAAAAAATCAGACCTGATCGATACTAAATGAGCAGTCTTCGTCATCCGATCGACAATAACCCAAACTGCATTTTTTTCTCTGAGTTGTTGGCAAATCCATTACAAAGTCCATTGTGATCTTATCCTATTTACACCTCGGTATCGGTAAAGGCTATAGTAGTCCAGCTAGTCTCTGATGTTCTGCCTTGACTTGCTGACAAGTCATGCACTTATTTATAAAAGTAGCTACATCATGCTTCATACCTTTCCACTAGTACTACTTTCTTAGATCATGGTACATTTTTGTGCTACCAAGATGTACCACAAACTTGAACTTATGAGCCTCAGTGAGAATGGTCTCTGAGGTGAAGATCATTAGATACAACTAGCTTTTCTCTAAAAAGTACAAATCTTTCTTTGTTTGAACTCCAACATTCTAATTGTTCACTATTTTGGAGTTGATTCTAGATCATTCTCAATTTTTGATCTTGCCACTGACTTTTCTGTACAATATGGAGAAATGCTGGTGTAGCAAAACATTATTGAGAAACGAGGGCTACTATAATTTTATCCGACATCGAAACGAGGCGAAACCGATGGCGTTGGCTGGCGCATGGGCCTAAGCAGGCGATAGTGGCAGCGTGTAGAGCTCAGACTAAAAGCTCTTCTTTCTCTATTTTTCTCTCTTCCAAACCTCTTTCTTTGAGAATTTGGGAATTTTTAGGGGGTTTATAAGCAAAAAAAAAAAAAATGACTACCGTAGCAAATTAATAAAATATTTAGATATTTTCAATATTTTATGTCAAAATTGATATTTACAATTATGCCATTGGGTTTAAAAAGTCTAATTTGCCCCTATTTAAAACTAGATTTTACACCATGCTTCCTTGATTTTCCTGGTGGCGAATGGAATCTTCTCTCTCTTAATTTGTTTCAAACTAAACTTGTTTTAGTGAACCATGACTTAATTTTATTTAAAAGAAACAAAAATGTTACATATACTCTTTGCCCTTAATTAAAGTCATATTCGTGAAACTACAGTTCTCTTCTTTTCTTGACGTATTCCCCAGCTTATTGATATTGACTCTTTCTAATTTAGTCTGATTTTCTTCTCTTTTAGTTCCTCTTAACTTACTTTATATATATATATATATATATATATATATATATATGACTCTCATTACATAAGTAATGTTTTGAAATGTTACAGATGATTTACACTTCAAGTACTTAGTGTTATAGGTATATCCACATATTAATCATTAACTAAAATGTTCTAAATTTGATTGTAATCTATGTATTCATGAAATTCCATTGACCTCTTAATTTCTCAGTGCTAAGAAAAAAAACCATGTTCAATTAAATTTGAACGTATTCAACCTGAGTTGAATCCACAAACTAGTCTGCAGGTTGGCTATTGTTAGGAGATCAATTTTGCGGAAGCGACAATACACCACTAAAATGCAAGTTGAGAAAATTTAGGTAAAATAAAAAAAAAATCACACAAAAGATTTAATGTGTTTCACCTAATTTAGGCTAAGTCAACGGACAAGGTTGTAAAGAATTTCACTATGAAAAGGAGATTACAACTTACTTCTCTTTCTAAATATAAGGAGAGAACAAATGAATATCTCTATCTTGAAATAGAGAAAATACTATCTCTAAATAATTTAGGAGAAAATAAGTGGGATACTAAGAGGAATTCCTAGGCCTGAATTCTTTCTTAGAAAGAAAGAGGATTTAGAATAGGATGCAAAACAAGTGATGAAATCCCCGTATTTATAGAACTTGAAAGGTGATGAAAACACCTCTTTACTATTGCTTTTATAACTACTCTTTTCACTATTATTATTACGGCTACCCGTTTACCATTGCTATTGCGGATGCATCACTATTGCTACTATAGCTGGTTGGTAAGCTTTTTTTTTCCCCTATAATGTGAATAACAACTGCAACAATGTGTTTGGTAGTGCCACAATTGTTAATTTGTTCAACATTATCTTACTTGAAAACTTGATTTTAATCATATCTTCATATTGATAAATTTCTCTTTTCTGCACTTGTCAATTCTTCATGCTGCTTATATATCTGCTACACCACATTAGGATCTATACTATTGGAACTTGTCATTATTGATTGGTTTGGTCAAAGTATCTGCTAAGTTCTCCTTGGTATAAATCTTTTTCATGTCCACACTTCCATCTTATACTACTTCTTGAACAAAATGATATTGAACACATATGTGCTTTATCCAAGAATAAAAGTCTAGATTCCTTGCAATATGTAAGGCACTCTAACTATCACGAAACAGAGGAATCTTTTCTTATTTGTATCCAAGTTCCTCCAATATCCTTTGAACCCAAATAGTCTCTTTGTAAACTTGTGTAACCGCCATATATTCTACTTCTATTGTACACAAAGTCACAATAGTTTATAGTTTCAAAACCCAACTTATAGCTTCTTCAGTAAGAGTAAACACATAGCCTGTAATAGATTTTTGTTTATCAAGATCACATATAAAATCTGATTCAACAAATCCTCTGACAGTAAATTCTGATACTCTGTAATATAATGCAACATCTGAGGTTCTTTTGATGTATCTTTGAATCTTCTTCATAGCATTCTAATACTCTCTACCAGGGTTAGCCATATACCGACTAACTGCTCTCACTGCTTATGAAAAATCTGGTCTTGAATATATCATAGCGAATATAAGGGTAGAACCACTGATGCATACGGTACTCGAGATATCTCTATTATCTCTGCTTCATTGCTAGGATACATCCTGGAGGATAACTTGAAGTTAACAGGAGTATGGTAGAAATCAGCTTACAATCTTGCATATTAAAGGGTCGGAATATTTTCTTCAAATAATTCTTCTAAGAAAGCCAAATCTTCATGTTACCTCTGTCTCGGTGAATTTGTATTCTTAAAATCTTGCTTGCTGGTCTCAAGTCCTTCATATCAAATTTCCTAACCAATTGTACCTTCAATTATTTGGATTCTACCTTTGTTGGGACCCACTACCAACATGTCATCTATGTACAATAATAAGATAATGAAATCACTATCTTTATTAAATCTTCTGAAGTATGTGCAGTGGTAGAAACTGAGTCTGTTGTACCCAAGGCTTATAATGAAGGAATCAAATCTCTTATACTAACACCTCGGTGCTTATTTAAGACCGTATAAAGATTCGTTCAACCTATTTCAGCAAAACTTTTTAGTTTGAGCATATAAATATCTTCTTCAAGTTTTACATGGAGAAAAACAGTTTTCACATCTAACTACACTAGATGTAGGTCAAACATAGTACACATCGTCAGAACTACTCTAACTATTATCAATCGAACCACAAGTGAAATATCTCATTGAAGTCAATACTTTCTTTATGAGTATATCCTTTTACCTCCACTCTCCCACGATACCGCTCTACTTGATCATTGTTATCTCACTTGATCTTGTAGATCCATTTGTTACTAATAGCCTTCCTTCCTTGTGTAGCGAAATAAGATTTTATGTCTTATTCTTAAAGAGCTTCAATTCTTTCTTGCATTACTGTCATCCCTAAGAATACATTCGGGCTTTTACTAGCCTCATACAAAGTTATTGGCTCTCCAACCTGTGTTAGAGGGTAATATGCAATGTTGCTCTTAGTGATATAATCTAAGTGCCACATTGGTATTCTTCTCTCGCGATGAATTTCAGAAGCCTCTTCCTCATTTGATTCCTTTACCTCGATTGATTCTTCTACTTTATGCTCTGATACTGCTTCAGAAGAATCTGAATCTAAATTTTTAGCATTCTTTTCTACCTGAACTGTAGTAGTTTCTAGTTTGTTATCGTCTCCCTTCTCTTACAGTTTATTCTTTACAAATATCGCATCCATGCTGATGACAACCTTAGAGGCAGTGGGATCTTATAAGCAATACATTTTGACTCCATCAGTATATCCGAAAAACACACACCTTCTGGACTTTAAATCTTGTTTTGTGATCTCTTGAGCATTGTACATCACATACATCGAACTTCTAAATGTATACAAATGAGAATAATAAGTTGACTTAGCAGTCTATATCTCCATTAGTGTCTTCAGATTAATCGTTGTTGATGAAGATTGATTAATCGTATAACAGGCAGTTTTGACTGCTTTTGCCTAGAATGTCTTAAGTAGACAAGCTGCTCTCAATATTGCTCTTATCATTTCCAACAAGATTCTGTTCATCCATTTTGTTGTGGAGTGTACACCATTGCAAACTACCTTTTGATACTTTCTTGTTGACAGAAGTTATCAAATTCATCGCTTGTATACTCTCCTCCATTGTCCGTCCTCAAACACTTGATCTTCTCTCTGGATTCAAACTCTATGCGCGCTTTGAATATTTTGAAGATTGAAAACATATCTACCTTCCTCTGATAGGATAGACCCAACATCTCTTAAAGTAATCATCAATAAAAGATACAAAATATCTAGTTTCCCCTAGGAACATCCTTGGTGCTTGCCAAATATCATAGTGAACTAAGTCTAGAACTTTCTTACTTCTAGAATTGGATGTGCTAAACCTTAATCTATACTTCTTGCTTGTGATATAATGCTCACAAAAGGGTAAAGATACGTTTGCGAGACCTGGAAGTAACCTCTATTCAAAGAGAATCTTTAAGCCTCATTCTGACAATGGTCGAGCTTATGATACCACATCATCACTGATTCTTCTCTGAAATTTGTTGAAACAATCGATGCCTTTGTTTCCATTAGTGTATCTCCTTTAAGAATGTATAAATTTATTGCAATCTTCTTTGCCTTTATTACTATAAGCGCACCTTTCATAATCTTCAGGATTCCATTTTCGACTCAAGTTTTGCAACTAAGATTATCTAATTGTCCTAAAGACAATAAATTTTTCTTCAGACCATTCACATGTCACACCTCTTAAATAGTATGAACAATACCATCGTACATCTTCATCTTGATGGTGCCAATTCCAATGATCTCTAAGACATGATCGTTACCCATCAATGAAATGTCTTCTATCCTTAGAATCTATTTTTGCTTCATTGTACAGGATTTCTCCATCATCTAAAGCACTTACAACGGTCCCCTGAGCATTTGATGACTTGGAATCTTTCCCTCTAGAATCTCCATTCTTCTTGAGTTGCCAACACTCCCTTTTAACGTGCCCTTTCTTGTTATGGTGATAACACTTGATATTTTTCTTATGTCTTAATTTTGATCTTCCATGACTCTGACTCATATTTTTTGTCATTAATAATCTCAGTAGGTCTTTGCCTAATTGCTGTGAGGAATTTTCTTTTCTCAAGATTATCTTTATCTTCATTTTCTATAGAAAGAAATTACTCTTATTGAACTTCTTAATATCGAATTTTGCCTCCATTTTTGTTCACCACGATTTGTTCAGTTTCGACCGTTTCACTGTACGTGAACATTACCGTATACGTGAATAATATTGTATACATGAATAGTGTCGTATAAATGAACAGTACTCTAATCAGTGGCTCTGGTACTACTATTAGGAGTTCAATTTTGCAGAAGCGACAACACAATTAAAATATGAGTTAAGAAAATTTGAGTAAAATAAAAAAGATAAGGCACACAAAAGATTTAACGTGGTTCGTCTAATTTAGGCTATGTCCACAGACAATATTGTGAAGAATTTCACTATGAAAAGGAAATTACAACTAATTTTTCTCTCTAAATACAAAAAGAGAACAAATGAACCTCTCTCTCTTAAAATATGAGAAAACACTCTCTCTAAATAATTTAAGAGAAAACAAGTGGGACACTAAGAGAAATTTCTAGGCTTGAATTCTCTCTTAGAAAAGAAGAGGATTTAGAATTAGATACAAAATAAGTGATAAAGCTCCCGTATTTATAGAACTTGAAAGGTTGTAAGAGCACCACCTTTTATTATTGGTATTACAGTTATTCTTTTCACTATTACTATTACGGTTGCTCTTTTTATTATTACTATTACGGCTGTCTTTTTTACTATTGCTATTGCGACTGCCCTTTTCACTGTTGATATTGCGGCTAGTTAGTGAGTTTTTTTTTTCTCATATAATGTGAACAATAATTGCAACAATGTGATTGGTAGTGTCACAATTGTTGATTTGTTCAACAATTACAACTATTTTTACACGTATGGAACAATAAAAAGAACTGGTTTTCTTGTTGGTTTTGCATTCGGCAACAGTATGTTGAATATAATACGGTTAACTAATTCCCTTCCTAGTTTATATTCGATCATACATTCGAATGGTCAAACATTCAGTTGTGTCTCAAGCTATTCAACTACGGTCCAATAAGTCCAAAAAAAAAAAGACACTAAATCATCAAACATGAATTTTGCATAATTATAATATCTGCATGTTTTTATGCATCATTCGAATGGTTAATAATTTCTTTTGATGGATTGTGTACAAAATATATCATCCGATTGAGGTATTTTGGAGGTTTAAATGACTGTATATATAGTCTAGAGTCTTTTGTCATTTTGGATGTAGGAAATATTGATTTGGATACTAGTGATTTTATACAGGTTTAAATCCCTCTAAGATAAGAAATACAGTACATGAATGAGTTTAACTACGAGTTTAGAGGACAAATTACTCACCAGCTCCAAAGAAAATGGGTCCGAGTTTTGCTGGAGTTGGAGCAGCTGTGCACATGAAGTTCTCGCCATAGACTAGTATGGCGACGAAAATGATGAAAACTATATAGTAATTAAGGAGATAAGGCAGACAGGGAGATGGGGAGACTTTTTGAGGAGAGAAGAGAAAGTTGAACACAAAGGAGGCTTCATAAATTCACAACCTCAACTATTTGCTATTTGATTTGGTTTTTTGTTTCAGATTTTCACTCATTCTAATGCGATTTATTGAGGTCTTATAAGAATGTTATTTCTTTTGGACTTTGTTTGGAGAATGCAGTTCAATGATCGGATCAAGACTTCTTTTCTAGTTTTATTATGTAGACTTTTTCTTTTTTTAATAAACAAGGTCACGCAATTTATTATTTCCTTCTCTAAAACGTGACACATTTACCACTGTTTCATATGATGAGTTGGTTGAGATCAATGCTTTGAGAAAAAAATTTTAAAATAAAAATAAAAAATTTAAACCAACGTCATTGTCCTTCCCTTTCGTTGTCCCCCCAGAAAAAAAAAAAAAAAAACCCTTTTTTTCCCTTCTAATGGTTTTTCTTTTTCGACCATTAAAAAATCATTCATTATTTCATCAATTGCGTTTGAAGTTGCTTTTATAGTAGGGAAATTAGCAACTCATTTTCATTGAAATCCCACAATTATAAGGTCTTTTATATATATATATATATATATTCTTTTCCCAAACATAACTAAAACTATTTCATAGAACAAAATAAATTGTATCAACGTAATCGGTCTTAAAATTATTGAGAACATAAATAAGTTGTAAGAAAGAATATGTATAATTAATTGAGACTAGCTCAATCGGTCTAAAATTATTGAGAACATAAATAAATTGTAAGAAGGAATATTGTAAGAAGGAATATGATTCAAATCCTATGTAATTAGGCCACTTTACATATAAATTTTATAATTTTAAAAAAATTGCATCAACATCTAATTTTTTTTAATTTCTTTTAATTTTATTTTTTTTACAATACTTGTATGTAGTTAACTTATACAAAAGGAAAAATCATAGGAAGGGCTTGTTTATGAATTGCAGTAGTGTGTACATGATGGCGTACTTGGAAAAAAATTGAGGTTAAATTAATTTCGTTTAGTCTAATATTAATAAATATAATTCTGGTATTTCCAAATAAAAAAATTGAAGAACTATGATAATGCAGTCATTTGTTTATAGGCTTAGTATACTAGTAGAGGTTAATAATAGGTCATATTTCTTCTTCTTTGTTTTCCTCTGTAAAATGTGTATTAATCAACTAAGAATAAAGTGGTAGCCACATGGAGGTCTTCCTCCTAGGTTGAGAAAGAGCCTACACGACCAGATCAAGGGGCCAAGGTCACGAGACCTGTTGGCCACTCTAGGAATCCAACAAACACTAATATTATAAGAATTTAATAACAAAAATAAAGAAAGACAAAGAAAAGTCAAATCCCACTACGGGACACGACGAAGAGCGACTGCAGTAGTCACTAGCCGAGCATCTGAGAATAAAATCGCAGTATTTCAACCTTAAGCCAAGCAAAATTGACTACCAAACTAAACTGTTTAGATCTCTGCTTCAAGAGCGGAGGAGGCCTGCACCTACTTGGCAGCAAGACAAAGAATATTGTTGTGGTTGTCCCTAGTCACCATAGCTACCATTGTTGTTGAGTCTTTAAAAGCTGCATCTACCCAAACTCTGGTTCTGCCGACTTGTATAGGAGTTTGACCATCAGACCCTCTATTGACAGGCCTGAAATCGGGACATGTGATGGGTCGATGGAAATCGAGGACCGCATTGTTGATCCATCAGAGTAAGACCACGGGGTGGGCTCTACTTCCTGAATAATAGGTGAGATTTCAGTTTCAGGTGGTTGGCACTCACAGCCAACCGGAGCTGATAATGGTCATGATGTATCAACTAAATCAATATTGATTAATTATAAGTTATATAACTACTGATTAGTAGTCCTTAATTTATTTAACTGCCAATTAGTATCATGACTGTGTAGTAAAAAATTATGGCACCGAAATTCGGCCGTTTCCTTTAGCCGCCAAAGATAATAATTACATTAATTTATGTCCTGGCAAGAGGGAAGAAAAGAAAGTAACTAAGGATACATATATTAAAGGATCAAAATTCCAAAAGGAAAAAAAAAAAAAAAATTCCCAGAATCAATATTTTAATGTTACTAGGAAAAATATTATCCACTACTAGTCATGAAAATTTACTTTCAAAGTAGTGTTAAGCCAACAAAACTAATGAAACTATGTGGGTTAATTATTATCAATTTCAGTCCGAAGTTAGGGATTTAATTCAATCTTGACTCCGACAAAATGCAGGTCTTAGCGCCTTGACCCGAATTATATTTTTTGCTCTGTTTTGGCCATTAAAGCAATTTAAAGGACATTTTGACTTTTTGTCTAGGACTTATATTTAGGAATATATCAAAATTATGGGATTTCTCGAGTCTTATATATTTGAGAAATTTTGACGACTTAGTAAATTATTTATAGAACAGCATCGGATTGTATATATCTCGATTAGCAAAATACTAGTTAGTCTGTATTGCAAGAAGTTTTACTTTTAATCGGAACAAAATATTTGAGAATAAAAGTGAAAAATTATGACTGAAAAAATATCATTATCATTACATCATGATTAAAAAATCTGTGACTAAATATTTATCATAAAAAATGTAATTTATTATGACTAAATGTTCACAACCAATTTTAATATTATGTAGAAATATTTGTGAATAAGAGTACATTAGTAATAATTAATGACTAAATGTAATATTGTAGTCCCAACAAATTTTTAGTTGTCACTACTTGTCACTTTAGTTCGGAAAAATTTTTGTACGGTGACTTTGTTTTTATAAGTACCGGTGATTGAGTGGATGTGCCACGGTGCATGGAACTGAACGTTGAGATCCATTATGCATGTATATTTCAATTGTTTTATGTCTGTGACGGAGATAAAGCGTATATGAATAAAACCTGTGAACGATTTTTAGGTAGTAAATCGATTAGGTTGTAAGTTATAAAACTGTTTATGGTTCGATCGAGGTAATGAAATTGTAATACTGCTTTTGTTAATGCCAAAAGACGCGTCACACGTATTTTTCTATGGTTTTTTAATACAAAAATTTCTTAAATTCAGAATAATTTAATAAATTTAATCTTGAACTTAAATTTTTGAAATAAAGTCCCTTGAAATTCCATAATATTAGTTCTTTAAAAAAGAAAAGTGTTTGCTTAGTTTTTTTTATGGTTAAGTTTTCTTTCTTTTATTTTTGACTTTAGTTACTCGTTTTTATATTTTTATTTCACATTAATTACTTTCAATGTTTTTTCTATCCAAAATTATCTTTAATTAGGATTTTCTCAAACAATGCTCATCTCAGGAGAGGTAAAATTAAAAATAAAGGCAAATTATATTTTAAAAATAAAAGTTGAGTTTCGTTTAAGGCAGAGATAAAAAAATTAGAACTATATAAAATTTTCTAATATGTATCTTGTAAAAATCCGGATTTTTTGGAGGGTAATTTGGACATTTTACCAATTTTTCGGATATTATAATGGGGGATTAATTTGCAAAAATTTTATACAGAAGAACTAAATTGTAATTTTTGGGGGACGGAATTGATAGAGATTTGGAAATCGGAGACTATAGTCCAATTTTTTTTAAAAATTACACAGTTCCCTACTTAACCACGTGGGCTCTCCCTCCCACTCACTTTCTCTCTCTCTTCTCTCTCACTCTTCTCTCTCTCTCTTCCCTGACGCCCCCCCTCGCTCTCTTTGCTCACTCTCGACCAAAGGACTGAAGAGAGCCATGCTGCTGCCCAAGTTGCCATCCGCCCTCCAGGCCACTCAGTGCGAGCTCGCCGTCTGCCAAAAATCTCCGCCGGCCGATGCCCGCTCGTTGGAAAATGCCATTTTCAGCCGTTTCAGATTTCTTATCACCGGCGACGATTTCGGCCACCATTTGACTTCTTACCAAGCTCGTTATATTCATCTCATCAAGAGGAAGCTCAAGGTATATATATATATATATCTTTACCCCATACTGCCCAAATCAAAAGTTACCATTTTTGGAATATTTTGAGCTTGAGTTGACTTATTGATCCAGCCGTTGGATCGTATTTTTGTTGTCACTATTGGATCGTACTCAGAAAATATAGAAGTTTGATATATATATATATATATAAATATATATATTACCTATGTTTGATGATCGTCACAAAAATCGAAATTAGACGGCTAAGATTTACCTCGATTTGCATGCTACTAGTCTGGTATGGGCCCAAACCCAAATTGGACAAATTATATGTCTAACTTAGCTATTTTAGGTGCTAATAATTCAGTGAAAAAGTCTGTTTATGGAATTAAAGCTCTGTTGAGAAAATGGTTTTTCGCAAGAGGGCGATCGAGGGCTTGGAATTGGTTCCCGACCCTCCGGACGATCGTTGACGACGCCTTGAGGATTCAATAACATGGTATCGCTATTTTTTTGTGAGATAGGGATTCAGTTACCTTCGTTTTATACTATTTTTGAATAAAACTTATTTTCTGCAACATTTGAAAACAAATGTGGTTTTTGATTTTCTTGAACATATGTGATAGACTGTGATGGTATGATATACATATATGCTATATTGCTCTGGAGATTTTCTGAGTACAGGTTATTTTGGATATATCAAAAATAGGACTGTTGTGCTGCCTGTTTTTCTATAAAAACCTAATATACTTATTTTATTAAAAAACCAGAGTATGATTATTTTCACACTTTAGTTTTGTGTTGCACATGTCATAGGAACATACATGAGCACTGTATTAGCATCGTGGGTTTACAGTGTGGCGTTGCGTGTCCCACCATCGATGTAGAGTCTATAGATCCGCGTGAAGTTTTGTTACTTCTGATTATCTCTCCATTTGGCAAGTGTAGGCAATTCGGTTACCCTTCCAGGTTTGGTAGGTGACACATGGGTGTCCCTCTGAGTATGGGCATAAATGTCAGGTAGACTATTAGGTATACTTAGTGTCATCATCCTGGATTTCCATAGATGAGAGGATATGAGCTCATAGGTATGGGTTGATTTATATCATATGCATCCAAATTGAATGGTTTTGATTTGATTATACTGATTTATTTATACATATATGTAACGATTTCCGGTTTTCGATTATCATATATGTATGTATTAGATTTAAACTAACCATGCAGGAGCTTTACATCACTAAAATATTTTCGATCGAGGTAACTGTTTTCCTGCTGGGTATTTTATGCTCACTCTCTTCCTCCCTTCCTCAGATAGTATCCAGTGCAATTTTAGAGATCAAGAGGAGCAAGAGGCCATCGGAATTGTAGTTCGTTATCTTGGTAATACTTAAAGTGTGTTGTTGTGGTGTTTGGACTGTTTGAGTTTTATTTTAGTATTGAACCAAGATTGCTACTTCCCATTTTTGTCTGTGAATTTATGTATGTCATTCTGGTGTATGTTCTGACGTTGATGATGATAATGATACTTGAACATATATTTAATTTATGTTATTTTCAGTATTTATTTGATCTATGTTTAATAGTGTATACGAACTGTGGGAGAGGTTCACATGATGAAATTCTAAATATTTTATCTAAAATATACTGTTTTATAAAACTAAACTGTTTAGACGTTTTCAAATAAATCAAGGAATTTCTAATCCTTGCGAAATTCCCCTTCTGCCACTAGCTCGTGTTTTGGATTGTGACATATCTTATTTGGTCCAAGTACTTATATATCTAGAAGAGATGTATATGAATACTTAGACCATTATAGATCCATATTGGAACCATATAAAATTTTAGCAATATATGTCCTATAAAATTGGCAATATATTCACATACCTCTCTTCTAGATATAAATACTTAGACCATAGTGAATTCATATTGGAATCATATAAAATTTTCTAATTTCTTACTACCATTTGAATGAAAATGATAATCCAACTCTTTTTTAAAAAAAAAAAATAATAATTTTCATGTGTTTCCAATTTTACCCTTCTTGAGATGAGTATGCTTTGAGCAAGTGCTAAATAACGGTAATATTGGATAGAATAGATTAAAAATGATTAACATGAAACACATATCTAAGAATAAAGATTTTAAAGCCACAAATAAAAGAATAAGGACTTAATGATCTAAGAATGAGGACTTAAAATCTACAAATAAAAGAATGATAAATTAACTATAAAAAAAAATAAAAGAAATATCTTTCTTTTCTAACAGAACTAATATTAAAGAACTTCAGGAGTTATGTTTTAAAAAATTGAGTTCATGGTCAATTTCATTAAATTGTTCCAAATTCAGGGAATTTTGTATTAAAAAGATCTTTTGGGATTATATGTTGGGCCAAAATGACTTTTCATGAATATATTTAGGAGGTAATTAGGATGTAGCAATATTTGGAGGATTATATTAGATTCAATGCAATTTCTGACATTTTATTTCTAAGAAAAACACTCTATAAAAATTATATTATTTTCAAGAATTGCTAGGAGAAATTTGGCAGTTACACTTAATTAAATATAATTATCCATTTTCTTAATACATTCCATTCATACATATTTTTATTTGTAAACTACCTATATTACCCTTAAAATTAAACTCGAAGATCTAAGGCTAGCCAGTTCTTCTTTGTTTTATGATTGTTTTATATTTCTTTCTCCTCTCTCTCTCTCTCCAAAAATCGCATGACTCTCTCTTCTCTTTCTCTAATTATCATCATTGTTGCATAAATCCGCTTGGAGTGGGTTTTATGGTCGAATCATTAGAAAAAATCATCTTACCAATGACTTTTTTGCTATGAAGCTCGGAATCGAAACTATTTGAATATTACTTTCCTGTACAAATAAATAATAGAATTGATATGTATATAAACTTAGATACAAATGTAAACCAGACGTTTACAGTTTAGGTTCTCTTTAATATTAGACATGAATAAGTTATTTATATTTTTGTCTCTCTAATAGAGGTTGAAACTTTTTGTTTACAGTTATCAGGAAAAAAAAAGTTAATTATAGCCAAAATAGATTTATAAATTAAATCAATTATTTATTATTTAGATCTTTTAAGCTCTAAATATGAACAAATTATTTACTATTACTTTCGAAACTAGTTGTTTACACTTTTGTCTCTCTAATAGAGCTTGAAACTTCTTATTTATAGTTATCGAAAAAAAAAGATTAGTTATAGCCAAAGCAAATCTATAAGTTAAACCAATTATTAATTGTTTAGGTTCCTTTTAAGCTTAGATGTGAACAAATTATTTATATTTTTATCTCTCTAATAGAGGTTGAAACTTCTTGTTTACAGTTATATTTTCTTAAGGACATAATTACAAACAACTAAATTTCATGAATAAAGCATCATATCTTCAGAACTTGAAGAATAACAAGAAGACGAGTACATATATCAATGGTATTCTTTAACTGGTCCAATGATAAAGATGATGGCTACGACCTAATAAAGACGATGATGGCTACCAAATCATGAAGAGAGAGAGAGAGAGAAAACGAGATGGAGATGGTGATGGAGATGAAGGATGAAGAGAGAAAGCACGACAAAAAAAAAAGATTAGAGGGAAGAAAAATCTTCTAGAAGAGGCGAAGAGGGAAGAGAAAGGAAAGGAACATTTGAGTCTAAAGGCCCAATGGAAAATTGAAAGCGTAGTTGAAAAAACGAGCGACCTAATGAAGACGATGACTGCTACTAAATCATGAAGAGAGAGAGAGAAAATGAGATGGAGATGGTGATGGAGATGAAGGATGAAGAGAGAAAGCACGACAAAAAAAGGATTAGAGAGAAGAAAAATCTTCTAGAAGAGGCGAAGAGGGAAGGGAAAGGAAAGGAACATTTGAGTCTAAAGGCCCAATAGACAATTGAAAGCATAGTTGAAAAAACGGGTAACATACTATTCACTTTTTAAAAATGAGCAACTTGAAAATATCCGGCCCAAAAAGGGGTATTAGGTCTAATTTCCTCGAATTGCTATCCACGGAAGAAGCCCCATTTTTAGGATTGTAACAAAATTGTCATGACCATGGTCACAAGTAGTTACAAATATTGTGACTATCGATCATAAATTTTGTGACAATTCTAAAAAAATCATTCTGAAAAATAGTTCAAAAAATTGTAGTTTAAAGCCTGCAAAACTCCTAGATCTATCCATTTCCATAGATTCTGCAGCTACCGACGTCCTTTGGAGATAGGTACGCATTGCTTATAAACATTTTAGGCCTTTGACCCAATAGTTTCTACTTGAGTTAGGAATTTAATCTTGGGTAGGAAATAATTTGGGCAAAATGGATTCGTTTAGGATTACTTCTAGATTTTGCTATTAGTTTTTAAAAGCAGTTTAAGAAAAAATGGGGAGGAGAAAACGTTTGATAAGTTATTACTTTTAGTTAATAAATTTTAAAAATTGTTGTATAACTAATATCTTAAGCAGAATTTGAGAAACAGTATAAGTGTTGCTTTCTAAAGTCGATTCTATTGTTGTACAAGTTTTATCTAAAACAATATTTTATATATCACATTTTTTCTCACAACTTGTTCTTGCTCACAGTATAGCTACAAAAAAGCTACAGCAGAACACATCAATACCGAACTGGTCCTAAGTATTTTATGAGTATTTTAAAAATACATTTTTGGGACTAGTACAAATATTATGAGTACATTTTTTTTTTTGACGAGAAGTCATAAATATTAGGACCGTCCATAAAAAGTTATAATTTTTAATTTTCATGACTAATCTTAAAAACGTAATCCTGAAAAAGAAGTATTTAAATTATTATTTGGGCCCAAAAGAAGTTTTGGATCCGTCCATTTCTCCTTTATAACCTTTTGAGGATTCAGTGAATCGTGTGTATAAATTTATGAACTGTAGATTCATATTATTGCCTTCAGAATAATTTTCTCGAATAAAAATGATTAATTACTTGAAATGGCCGTTTCTATCTTAGCATGTGTTACATAATATATAAAAATATAGATATATAAAGAAGAACATTAGCTACATTCTTTTTTACATTATCTTTTATATTCTCTCAATTTTACTGTTTGATATATAAATTTTACTATAATTTATTATATTATTAAAATATTAAAATTAATAATAGAAACCACGTATGGAACAATAAGATTAAAAGAGTTCCTTTAGTTCTATTGATGTAGCTCCTGAGCGGTGTTGATTTGTTTCGAGACATAATCAGTACGTAACAGGTTGAGAGAGTGTCATCTCCATTCCTTAATTTGGAGGCCAATAATTAGTTTGGGAGATGTTTAAGTACCAGGTTCGATCGGTATTTTATTATTTCAGCAGTCTTTTTTTTTCCTTTTGTGTGTGTTCAATTTGCCACCAGAAAAATTTAAAATCTAAAAGATTATAAGATTGGTATATATGTCACTGAGTACATTCCACAAAAAATACTAAGTATAGGTCCCGTAAAAAATTTTACGTGCGAATGTGTCATGATATCTAGCTACATTATTACATGTGTTACTGGCATCACAAGTGTCCCACAGCGTTGCTCTTCAAGGATAAAAAAGTTTGGTGAAAAAAAGCTCGTTCCAATTATCTTGAACGCCCGGTAAACACCAATGGATACAATCTGCATACTTCATGGGATTGGTAGGCTCATCAGGAGGCAATGGACCAAAGAACTTCCTGTAGATTCCCGGGTGTGCATCTTTTCGGTAGCTTGTGAGTTGGGTGATGTTGAGGAGAGTAATGAGAAAATTTGAATCACTTAACTCTTCTCCAAGAACCTGCATTAAACTTTTCCTACAATCCGAACCCCAGTAATTTGGATCCTCTATCATCGTTGTTTCGTTGTAGCAGTTTCGTCCCGGTTCGCCACCCCAGTCTATGCTCCTAATAATGCCAAAAACCTTACAAAGTTTTAGTTCCATGCCACTAGAAATTAAAATGACTTTATGGATTATAACATAAATTACCTCTTTCAACATAAGTAGAAGAACATGATGAGTAGTAAACTTGTAAACATATTATGATGATCTCTCTTTATGACTAATAGTCACAATATTCGTAATTGTTAATTGTATATAGTCATCGATAGTCACAATATCTGGTCATAATTTTATGGACAGATTTAAAAAATATTATTCTGATCAAATAGTCTTAAAAATCTCACTTGGGCCATTGTGATATATATATATATATATATATATATATGTAGAACTCAGAATTTTATGCAATGAGGTTTTATTGTAAGATCAAAGACCAACTTAAAAAGCTATGCTTTCTAAAGGGTTTATCGCCTGTTATACCTGGCAAACTCTTGTTTTAGCTTAAGAAAACTCGCTAAATTCCTACGTTAATTTGAACTAATTAATATTTACCTGCTCTTGAAACCCCGTTAAACTTTTCTTTTAATAGCGTGTTTGCATCTTTTACTACTTTCCAGTTAAAGCAATCAATATTAATGCAATATGCATTTTTCTTTAAATCCAATCCTCCTCGTCCATTATTCCCTTCATTTAATTAAAATAAAAAATAAGTGAGGGCATTCAGGCTAGCTCTCGAATGAAAATCTCACTTACTTTAAATGAGTAGCTGACATACTAATGAAGAATACTCTCGTCGTTTTAGGGTTCATATTGATCTGCACCCACGTTAACATACTCTTCAATGCCATACGATAAGCATCTTCCGTAGAAAGCTCCACAATATCTTTTATTTTGTCGTCAAAAGATCCACTTTGCCTAAACAAAATAAAAATGAACTAGTTAGACCATAGCTAAATGAGATTATTAAGGGCTTTTTTAGCAACTTCTTCTATTTATTTTTTTCCCTTCTTGTTTTTAAAAAATGAAATGAATGATAAAGATTTTCTCAAACGATATCTTGAAAACATATTAACTATTCATTTCGTATACTCTATATAGGGAAATTAGCAAGAAAACCGCAATTGATCGAATCTATTAATAAAGCAAGAAATGTACAAGATTTTCATGTCCATGCCGGTCAACCACCACAGATAAGTGTCAAACACGATTAAATCAACACCCTTCCAATGATCACCATGCGTATCAATAGACCCTTTCCTCACAATCCTTTCAGATAACTGAAGAGTGAAATTATGGTCTGAATTTGATTCAAGAAGAAATGGTGCCCAATAGAACCCAATTGTTGCATTGTAATCCTAACCCGAGAAAAAGACCATAAAAGAAAAAGCGTTAGAAAAACAATTATGCAAAAGATGGGGACTCGAAAAGAAGAAAAAACACATGCATTGCCTTCGAGTAGTAAAGAAAAGTAAGATAATGAAGTCACCTTGGCAGTAAAAAGAGTCAAGGAGTCATTAATGTTTTCCATGGATTTGGCTTGTTGATCAGGAATGAGTGAGTGAATAAGACAAACCAAGGAGTAGAATTGACCCTGGATCACAGAATCTCCAACGAACAGCATCCGCTTCCCTCGCAGCGTCTCAAGCATCAATGTGTTATTGAATCTTTTTTGGATTTATGAGAACAATGTTAAATTATTAACAAATTGACCGAGATTTGACACAAGCATAAGATAACTTAGGTGCACGCAATACGATCCTATAAAAGAAAGAAGAACCAATTTGGCAAAATTGGGGAAAAAAAAAAACAAAAAACCTACAAAGTGGTACTCATTATACACGTTGTTGATGAATTTGCAAAGAATTGAATGTTTAGTAAGGGAGAATGAAAACCAAATCTGGTCAACTTGTCTCAGTTTTCTTTCTTTTTGAAAGAGTTTATATCACCTGCAGTCTCCAATCTTTCCTCCGATCCCCAAACTCTCCCCCTTCCTCTTTTTTTTTTTAAGTTTTTAGATCATCAACCTTACACATTTGTATAACTTTAGTTCATTTTTAACTTTTTCATTCAATTAAACCATTATTTAATATTTTTGAGATCATTTGGGTCCTCAATCTTTATACAATGTATCACTTATTAGAAATAAAACAAGCTTTATTACTCACTCAAATATTTTTATAAGAGAAAATTCTCAATTTTACTTTTCAAGCTCACTCACTGACTAAAAGTTATGCTTCTTTCTCTCTTCTCTTCACTCTTAGAAACTTTGTTTCTTACTTGATGCTTAGAACTCAAATGGGGAGAGGTATTATACTACATGAGAAATAATGAGAACCACACAAATAAACAATTACAAAAATCCTTAAGCCATACATATTTTCTTCTACACACTTCTAATAATAATCTAAGTAATCAAATAATTCACATGCAAAAAACTAATATCTAGTTAATACTAGAAGATTTTAGGTAGAAGGCTTCTTTAATTTGAGTTTGGGCTTTTTCTTTTATGAGTTTTGCATTTGGGCTAACTCCAACATATTGGGCCTCGTATAGATGAACCTAGAACACTTCTTGTTGGCTTAAACAAGTTTATTTTCAACACCCCCTCTTAAACTTGTTTTATAATATTAAGCAAGTTTCTTAATCTTGCGAAGTCTTTAAACTTGAGTGGCTTGGTGAAAATATCAGCAATCTGATCATGTGATCTCACATAGTCTAATTATACTTCTTTATTTGCAACGCATTCTCTTATGTAATGATAACGAGTGTCGATATGCTTGTTTCGGTCATAAAAGACTAGATTTTTAGCGAAAGCTATTGCTGACTTATTGTCGATATAAATCTTTGTTGGCTCCTTTTGAGGTATGTTTAACTCTTTCAACAACTTTCTTAACCAGATTACATAATTAACACATGATGTAGCAGCTCTGTACTCAGCTTCGCATGTTGAAAGAGTGACAATGGGTTCTTTTTTAGATACTCAGGTAAAGACAGTTTCTTCCATGAAAAACATAAAACTAGTTGTACTTTTTCGATCATCAGTATCTCTGACTCAATCACTATCACTGTAACCAATGAGTTTGTAATCATTAGAAACTGAATAGAATAAGCTAAGATTGATTGTACCTTTTAGGTAACGGAGAATTCTCTTTGCAGCTTTGAACTGAGTAGTTGTTAGAGTTTCCATGTAATGACTCATTAGTCCAGTTGCATAAAGAATATCGGGCCTTGTACATGTCAAGTACCGAAAGCATCTAACAAGGCTCTTGAAGAGTGTTTGATCTACCTTTTCTGCTTAATCATCTTTGAATAATTTTATTCTGCACTCTACTGGTGTACTTATCGGCTTGTAATCATCCATATTAAACTTCTTCAGGATCTCCTCTGTATAGCTTTTTTGAGAGATAAAGATGCCTTCTTCTTTTTGCTTAACTTCTATACTGAGATAATACGCCATAAGTCTGATGTCTGTCATTTCAAACTCATGTGTCATTACTCTCTTGAATTCATCAAACTTCCTTGGATTACTTCTAGTGAATATGAGATCATCCACATACAAGCATATAACCAAAAGGTTTCTATCTTTAGTCTTAAATAGAGAGCATGTTTATAAAGACACTTAATAAATCCATTCTCTAGGAAATATTTGCCAATTCAGTTGTTCCATGCTCTTGGTGCTTGTTTTAGACTGTAAAGAGCATTTTTCAACTTCAAAACCTTATCTTTATGCCCTTTTACCTCATAACTCAATGGTTGTTTGATATAAACTTCTTCTTCAAGAACTTCATTCAGAAATACAGACTTTATATCCATCTAATAAATCTTTCATTTGTTCTGAGCAGCAAGAGAAATAATTAGTCTTATAGTTTCCAATCATGTAGCAGGAACGAATACCTCATCGTAGTCAATATCGACTCTTTGACTATAGCTTTTCATGACTAGCCTTGCTTTGTATCTTTTTATCTCTCCATTGGTATTCTTCTTTATCTTGTACACCCATTTTACACCGATAGCTTTATAACCTTTAGGAAGACTGGATAGTTCCCAAGTGTCATTCTTCTCTATAGCTTTGACTTCTTCATCCATCGCATTCCTCTATTTTTCATCTTTACAGCTTCTTGGAAGTCCACAGGTTCACAATCAGCAAATAGGCAAAATAGAGTGAGGTTTTCTAGTCTATCAGTCACTTCATATAAATCTTCAAGACTTCTTATATGGTCTCCATGCCTCTTAGTTAAGAAAGATAGAAGTGAATCTTCATGAGTGGATAATTTTGGTAAGGAAGGTAGAGTAATAGCCTCTTGATGGACTTCTCTTACTTGCTCTATTAGTGTTTCTATAACTTCAAATTGTGGAAAGAAATTGTAGTCATTTGTTTGAGAACCAAAGTCCTATTCACCTTCTTTATCAAATATTACATCTCGGCCGATGATTATTTTTCCATTGTTAGGATTGTATAACTTATATCCTTTGGAGTTAATATCGTAGCCGATGAAAATGAATTTCTCGCTTTTATCATCAAGCTTGGTTCTATGTTCGTCTGGTACATGCACATGGGTTATGCTTCTAAAGACTCTTAAATGGAAGATCCTAGACTTCCTTTTGCTCCATGCTTCTTGTGGTATTTTTCTCTACACACTTCTTGTTGGAGATCGATTAGACAAGTAAACTGCACATACAACAGCTTTTGCTCAGAACTCTTTGGGTAATCTCTTACTTTTCAGCATGCTTTGAGCTATGCTGAGGATGGTCTAGTTCTTCCTTTCTACCACACTATTTTATTGAGGGGATCTTGAAACAGTTAAAGGTCATCGAATTCCATTTGTTTCACAGAATTCTTTGAACTCTTTTGAAGTGAATTCTCCTCCTCTATCAGATCTCATGACTTTGATTTGAAGACTACTTTCCTTCTCTATGACAACCTTGAACTTCTTGAAAACTTCAAAGACTTTTAATTTTTGCTTCAAGAAATAAATCTAAGCCTTTCTTAAGAAATCATCAATAAAGAGTAAGAAGTAATTATTCTTACCGAAAAAACTTTAGTTTGATAGGACTGTACACATTTGCATGCACGAGCTCTAGTGGCTTCTAGGCTCTCAAATTTGACTCTTTTGGAAAGTTTTTCCCAATTTGCTTCCCGATTAAGCAACCTTCACAAATCTAATCAGGATGATTGATGCATGGCAAGCCTATCACCATTTCTTTCTTGAATAGTAGCTCTAGTCCTCCAAAGTTGAGATGCCTGGATCTCAAATGCCATAGCCATGATGAATCCTTGTAACATGCTTTGAGACATTTTGCCATATCATTTTGAAAGTTCAATAAGAACATTCTATTTCTTGACATAGGTACCTTGATAATCAAGTTCATATTGTTATCTCTTATAGAATGACTATAATCCTTCAAGTAAATATCATAGCCTTTCTATAAGAGTTGTCTCAAACTCAAAATGTTTGTTTTTATTATGGGTACATAATAAACATTTGAAATAAATTGATGCCCCTCATTTTTCAAGCGGATAAGAATTTTTCCTTTTCTTTTTATTGTTACTTTTGAATCATTACCGAAAAAAGCACTCTCACTGATTGATTCATTAAGCTCTAAGAACATTGATCGATGCCCACACTTATAATTACTAGCACCGGTGTCAAGATATCATGTATTATCTTGTCCTATATTGTTGTCGTTATATGCTTGTAGTACGGTGCCATTTTTGTCTCTTTTCTATTCAATGTAATTGACTTTCTTTTTAATTCTGCTATTGGGTGCTCTACACTCTCTAACATAATGGCCAAACTTGTGACAATTGAAACATTCAACTTGAGAATTCTCAGGACTTAAGTTTATTCGACCTCTACCATGATCTCTTGTAGAGCTTTCTTCTCTTTCGAAATTGCTGATATGATAATTGTGGTTGTTATTGGAATTCTAATCTTGTCCACGACCTCGACTTGTACCACGTTCTTGTCTTCGGGCTTATCCTCTACTATTACCACGTTGACTTCTTTCGCTACATTGGCTATCTTCTTTCAATGTAAATTGTGTCTTGAGAAGCTGCTCCTTAAAATTTGGCTTCTTCTTTTTCTTTTCCTCGTGAGTTTGTAAAGAACCCAAGAATTTTTCTATCGTCATGGCCCTCAAATCTTTAGTTTCTTCAATGACAGTAACAATATTATCAAATTTTGGATCTAATGATCGAAGAATCTTTTCTATGATCGTAACATTTTCAAGTTTCTCCTTATTTCGCTTCATATAATTTGAAATGGATAAAACTTTTGAAAAATAGTCAGAAACTGACTCAATCTCCGTCATGTGTAGCAAATCATACTCTTCTCTTAAAGTTTGAAGACGGACCTTTTTAACCTTTTCTTCTCCCTTATATGAAACTTTAAGTTTCTCCCATGCTTCCTTAGTGAAGGTTGCACTTGAAATTTTCTCAAACTCATCGTCATCTAAGGTATGGTAAATGAGGAAGAAAGCATTTTTTTCTCTCTTTTTTGAATCTTTTAAACTATCCTTCTATGTTAATGATATTTTTGCCTCATCTCTAGTCTCTTTATAGCCTTTCTCCACTACTTTCCAAACATCATGCGCTCCAAGGAGAACTTTCATTTTGATAGTCTAATTATCAAAATTGTTGTCTTGAAGTGGTGAAACTTAAAGAGATTCTAAATTGACGATAGCCATAACTCTTAACATAGTGAGCTTTTAGAAATTTTGACTACATGGATAGATTAGAAACGTCGAAAAACCTTAAGATTGACTTGTATATCGTCTTGGTCAAAGTCAATGGTCAATGCTAGTCAACAGTCAGGTCAATGGCTCTAACAGCGTAGTCAATGATGCGATCTAATACCTCTGACAGCTCAGTCGGCTATGACGGCTTGGTCAAACGGCTCTGACTCGACTTAACTCGGTGAGTTGACTCAGTTATGACAGCAAACTTCTAACGACTCGTTCAGACTCGTTTGGATTCCGATTGGGCTGATTTTTGCGGCAGCGTTTTCGTCTCGTTGAGTTCTTCGATTTGATATATAATAGTAGTATGTTTGGAATAAATAGATAATACTCTCAATCTCAAGAATTCTTTTCTAAAGTGGAAGATCAGTCAAAGCTACAACCATAGAGCATACTTAAAATTTCATGAAAACTCATAGCCTTGCTCTGATACCACTTTATTAGAAATAAAACAAGCTTTATTACTCATTCAAATATTTTTAGAAGAGAAAATTCTCAACTTCACTCTTAAACCTCACTCACTCACTAGAAGTTATGCTTCTTTCTCTCTTCTCTTCTCTTTTAGAAGCTTTGCTTCTTACTTGATGCTTAGAACTTAAATGGGGAAAGGTATTTATACGATATAAGAAACAATGAGAACTACACAAATAAACAATTACAAAAATCCATAAGTCATACATATTTTCTTCTACACACTTATAATAATAATCTAAATAATCAAATAATTCACATATAAAAAACTAATATCTAGCTAACACTAGAAGATTTTAGGTGGAAGGCTTCCTCAATTTGGACTTAGACTTCTTCTTTTATGAGCTTTGCACTTGGGCTAACTCTAACTTATTGTGCCTCATCTTGATGAGCTTAGAACACTTCTTATGTGCTTAAACAAATTTATTTTCAACATCACTTAGATTCCTATTCTTTATTTTATAGCTTTTGACTCCTTGAACTTTTATTTTTGAAATACTAAGGTTCTTTTGAGTTAATTTTGGGTTAAAATTCAATTTTAACCAAATTGTACAAAATAAATTACTGAAAACTATCAACAAAATATTCAGTACTAAAAATGCATTTTTTGAAAAAAAAATAATCTAAAGAATAATATTATTTTTAGTAATTCTTACCAAAAATATTATATGATTTAATTGTGAATTCTTACAAATATTAGGTGGAAAAGTTCATTAAAAATCATAAATAATAAAAGAAGTTTAAAAACATCTCAAATAACAAATAGGTATTAATTTATATAAAATCATGGGATTTAATAATGATAATAGTTAACAACAAAAAAATTAGTATTTATGAATATATATATTGATTGAGTACATACATATCACAAGAGGAAAAAATGGTACTATTTAATGATGAATTCTTGTTAATGGTCATGAAATTCATTTTTTGTAGTTTTATAAACTCACAATCATTTAAAAATAGTTTAAAAGCCTTTCAATTGACAAATAGATATTAATTTATAAAAAAAATATGGATTTTGATCTGTGTAATTCTGATATGTATTTTACTAGATATTTAATTGAGTCATTTTGGTGTTAGTTTTGAATTTAGCAATTTTCATTAATTTATTTAATATAATTTGATTAGTGTTGGATTTTAACTCAAAATCATCTAAAAATATTAAAAAGTGAAAGTTTGTGAAATCAAATGCTACAAAATAAAGAATATGGACCTAAGTAATACATTGTGTAAAGATTCAAAACCTAAAAAATATTAAAATAATGGATAAATCGAATGGAAAAGTTTAAAAAAATAAAGACTAAAGTGATACGAATGAATAAGTTGAAGATCTAAATACTGCCATAAAAAAAAAACAAAAAACAAAAAACATTGAAGACTTAACTTGTTGAAAATAAACTTATTTAAGCCCATAAGAAATATTTAAGCCCATCAACATGAGGCCCAATAAGTTGGAGTTAGCCCAAGTGCAAAACTCACAAAAGAAAAAGCTCAANGCCTTCCACCTAGAATCTTCTAGTGTTAGGTAGATATTAGCTTTTTACATGTGAATTATTTGATTATTATTAGAAGTGTGTAGAAGAAAATATGTATGGTTTAAGGATTTTTGTAATTATTTATTTGTGTGGTTCTTATTGTTTCTCATATAGTATAAATACCCCTCCCCATTTGAGTTTCTAAGCATCAAGTAATAAGCAAAGCTTCTAAGAGTGAAGAGAAGAGAGAAAGAAGCATAGCTTCTAGCGAGTGAGTGAGTGAGCTTGAAGAGTGAAGTTGAGAATTTTCTCTTGTAAAAGTATTTGAGTGAATAATAAAGTTTGTTTTACTTTCCAACAAAGTGATATCAGAGCAAGGTTGTGAGTTCTCTTGAAATTCTAAGTATGCTCTGTGGTTGCAGCTTTGACTGATCTTCCACATCAAAAAAGAATTCTTGAGATTGAGAGTATTAGCTATTTGTTCCAAACATACTACTATTACATATCAAATCAAAGAGCTCGACGAGACACTGCCATAAAAATCAACCCAATCGGAGTCTGAACGTGTCAGAACAAGTCATCAGAAATTTGCTGCCATAAATTGAGTCAACTCACTGAGTTGAGCCGAGTCAGAGTCATTTGACCGAGACGTCAGAGCTGTTGACCAAGCCATCAAAGCCGAGCCATTGACCAAGCTACCAGAGCCGTTTGACCGAACCGTTGACTAAGCCGTCAAAGCCATTGACCAACTGTTGACCGGCATTGACCGAGCATTGACTTCGACCGTTGACTTTGACCAGGTCGATATACAAGTCAATCTTAAGATTTTTCGGCATTCTGGATCTATTTGTGTAGTCGAAATTTCCAAAAACTCACTCCGTTAAGAGTTATAGCTACTGGCAGTTTAACATCTCTTCAAGTTCCACCACTTCAAGGTAATAACTTTGATAATTGGACTATCAAAATGAAAGTCCTCCTTAGAGCACATGATGTTTGGGAAGTAGTAGAGAAAGGCTACGAAGAGCTAAGAGATGAGTCAATACTATCTTCAACACAGATGGATAGTTTAAAAGATTCAAGAAAGAGAGACAAAAAAGCTCTCTTCCTCATTTATCAAGCCTTAGATGACGACGGGTTTGAGAAAATCTCGAGTGCAACCTCCGCTAAGGAAGCATGGGAGAAACTTCAAATTTCATACAAGGGAGAAGAAAAGGTCAAAAAGGTCCGCCTTCAAACTCTAAGAGGAGAGTTTGATTTGTTACATATGACAGAGACTGAGTCAGTTTCTGATTACTTTTCCAGAGTTCTAACCATTTCCAATCAAATGAAGAGAAATGGTGAGAAACTTGAAAATGTCACGATTATGGAAAAGATTCTTCGATCGTTAGACCCAAAGTTCGAGAATATTATTACTGTCATTGAAGAAACTAAAGATTTGGGAGCCATGACAATAGAACAACTCTTGGATTCTTTACAAGCTCACGAGGAAAAGAAAAAGAAGAAGCCAAATTTGAAGGAGCAGCTTCTCAAGACACAAATTACAGAGAAAGAAGATAGTCAATGTAGCGAAAGAAGTCAACGTGGTCGTGGTAGAGGACAAGCCTGAGGACAAGGACGTGGTACAAGTCGAGGTCGTGGACGAGGTTGGAATTCCAACAACCACAATTATCATATCAACAATTTCGAAAGAGGAGAAAG
>JXTB01000006.1:2400082-2433797 GCA_002914805.1 Parasponia andersonii
AACATTCAAAATGATATGGCAAAATGTCTGAAAGCATGTTACAAGGATTCATCATGGCTATGGCATTTGAGATTCGGACATCTCAACTTTGGAGGACTAGAGCTACTGTCCAATAAAGAAATGGTGAGAGGATTGCCATGCATCAATTATCCTGATCAACTTTGTGAAGGATGCTTACTCAGGAAGCAATCCCGAAAAAGCTTTCCAAAAGAGTCGAATTCAAAAGCCCAAAAGCCACTAGAGCTCGTGCGTACAGATGTGTGTGGTCCTATCAAACCAAGTTCTTTCGGTAAGAGCAACTACTTCTTGCTCTTTATTGATGATTTCTCAAGAAAGACTTGGGTTTATTTCTTGAAGCAAAAATCAGAAGTCTTTGAACCTTTCAAGAAGTTTAAGGCTGCTGTAGAGAAGGAAAGCGGTCTTCAGATTAAAGCTATGAGATCTGATAGAGGAGGAGAATTCACTTCAAAAGAGTTCAAAGAATTCTGCGAAGTAAATAGAATTTGACGACCTTTAACTGTTCCAAGATCCCCTCAACAAAATGGTGTGGCAGAAAGGAAGAACTGAGCTATCCTCAACATAGCTCGAAGCATACTGAAAAGTAAGAGATTACCAAAGAGTTATGGGCAGAAGCTATTGCATGCGCAGTTTACTTGTCCAATCGATCTCCAACAAGAAGTGTGTGGGGAAAGACACCACAAGAAGCATGGAGCGGAAGGAAGCCTGGGATCTCCCACTTAAGAGTCTTTGGAAGCATAGCCCATGTGCATATGCCAGACGAACATAAAACCAAGCTTGATAATAAAAGTGAGAGGTTCATTTTCATCGGCTACGACACCAACTCTAAAGGATATAAGTTATACAATCCTAATAATGGAAAAGTAATCATCAGTCGAGATGTAATATTTGATGAAGAAGGTGAATGGGACTTTGGCTCTCAAACAAATGACTACAATTTCCTTCCACAATTTGAAGATATAGAAATATTAGTAGAGCAAGCAAGAGAAGTGCATCAAGAGGCTATTACTCCACCTTTCTCACCGACATCATCCACTCATGAAGATTCACCTCTATCTTTCTTAACTGAGAGGTATGAAGAACGTATAAGAAGTCTTGAAGATCTATATGAGGTGACTGATAGACTTGAAAACCTCACTCTATTTTTCCTATTTGCTGATTGTGAACCGGTGAACTTCCAAGAGGCTGTACAAGATGAAAAATGGAGAAATGCGATGGATGAAGAAGTCAAAGCCATAGAGAAGAATAACACTTGGGAACTATCCACTCTTCCTAAAGGTTATAAAGCTATCGGTGTAAAATGGGTGTACAAGGTGAAGAAAAATGCCAATGGAGAGGTGGAAAGATACAAAGCAAGGCTAGTCGCGAAAGGCTATAGTCAAAGAGCCGGCATTGACTACGACGAGGTATTCGCTCCTGTTGCACAATTGGAAACTATAAGACTAATTATTTCTCTTGCTGCTCAGAACAAATGGAAGATTCATCAGATGGATGTAAAGTCTGCATTTCTAAATGGAGTTCTTGAAGAAGAGGTTTATATCCAACAACCATTGGGTTATGAGATGAAAGGGTATAAAGATAAGGTTTTGAAGCTTAAGAATGCTCTTTACGGTCTAAAGCAAGCATCAAGAGTATGGAACAGCCGAGTTGATAAATATTTCCAAGAGAATGGATTCATTAAGTGCCTTTATGAACATGCTCTCTATGTTAAGACTAAAGATTAAGATATTTTGGTCGTATGCTTGTATGTGGATGATCTCATATTCACTGGAAGTAATCCAAGGATGTTTGACGAATTCAAGAGAATAATGACGCATGAGTTTGAAATGACAGACATCGGACTTATGGCATATTATCTCGGCATAGAGGTCAAGCAAAAGGAAGAAGGCATCTTTATCTCCCAAGAAAGCTATTCAAAAGAGATCCTAAAGAAGTTCAATATGGATGATTGCAAGCCAATAAGTACACCAGTGGAGTGTGGAATAAAATTATTCAAAGATGATGAAACAGAAAAGGTGGATCCAACACTTTTTAAGAGCCTTATTGGATGCCTTAAGTACTTGACATGTACAAGGCCCGATATTCTCTATGCAACTGGACTAGCGAGTCGTTACATGGAAACTCCAACAACTACTCACTTCAAAGCTCCAAAGAGAATTCTTCTTTACCTAAAAGGTACGATCAATCTTGGCTTATTCTATTCAGTTTCTAATGATTACAAACTCGTTGGTTACAGTGATAGTAATTGGGCCAGAGATACTGATGATCGAAAAAGCACAACTGGTTTTGTGTTTTTCATGGGAGCAACTACTTTCACCTGGGTATCTAAGAAACAACCGATTATCACCCTTTCAACATGCGAAGCTGAGTATGTAACTGCTACGTTATGTGTTAGTCATGCAATCTGACTAAGAAGGTTGTTGAAAGAGTTAAACATGCCTCAAAAGGAGCCAACGGAGATTTATATTGATAATAAGTCAGCAATAGCTTTAGCTAAAAATCCAGTATTTCATGACCGAAGTAAGCATATCGATACTCGCTATCATTACATAAGAGAAGGTGTTGCAAACAAAGAAGTACAATTAGAGTATATGAAATCACATGATCAGATTACTGATATTTTCACCAAGCCACTCAAGTTTGAAGACTTTACAAGATTAAGAAATTTACTTGGTATTATAAAACAAGTTTAAGGGGGGGTGTTGAAAATAAACTTGTTTAAGCCCATAAGAAATATTTAGGCCCATCAACATGAGGCCCAATAAGTTGGAGTTAGCCCAAGTGCAAAACTCACAAAAGAAAAAGCNCTAGTGTTAGGTAGATATTAGCTTTTTACATGTGAATTATTTGATTATTATTAGAAGTGTGTAGAAGAAAATATGTGTGGTTTAAGGATTTTTGTAATTATTTATTTGTGTGGTTCTCATTGTATCTTATGTAGTATAAATATCCCTCCCCATTTGAGTTCTAAGCATCAAGTAAGAAGCAAAGTTTCTAAGAGTGAAGAGAAGAGAGAAAGAAGCATAGCTTCTAGTGAGTGAGTGAGTGAACTTGAAGAGTGAAGTTGAGAATTTTCTATTATAAAAGTATTTGAGTGAATAATAAAGTTTGTTTTACTTTCCAACATAACTAATATTCGAGAGAAAATTTGGGGACCGGTAGGAAATATAAACACTTTTTGAAAAGAGAAAACTCTATTATGAGCATACAAATTCCAAAATAATCAAAAGTGTATTTCCATTCTCCTTTTCATAATGGGATTTACTGTCCGAAATATTGGTCCAGTACTTGTTCCCTCCTCTTAAAAGCTGACAATTCAGCAAAGAGAGAAACTCTGATTAACAATTATTTTATAACTTAAGGAGTACTAGCAATTGCTAATTTATCAAAATTTTAAAAGAATGGGAGAGTGCAACCCCGGATCATCCATTTAGACATATTTTTAATAATTTCCTATATTATCCTTGAAATTATCATAAATATAATGAATAAATGGACAAATACCAAATAGTGTTGTTTTGTGAAAAAAAATGCCAAATTTTTTATTCGTAGAATGTGGTATTTTTTTAGTATAAAATTAGTACGAACGCTGACACATGTTAAAATTTAGTGTTTAACTAGATGGATGGGACAGCAGATCTTAGTCTCTCACTCTCGTAGTTGGATGCTTGATCTAAAAATGAATCCTAGGAATGTTTGGATAGTGGGTAAATAACTACTTGAGTTACATATATACCTGGGAAGATCACAGTCGTGAGGCTGCCATTTCCAATGTTGATACTTCTTCTCAGGTCGACCATGTTGGAGGCAGATCAGCTTCTGGTGTATAAAAGGACAATCTGATTCTTCATAAAGTGGCCGAGACTCGTCCCAAACCCACCTTCCACTAAAAATGTCACAACCTTCCTTGGTTCTCCCGATGGCAAACGGAATCTTCTCTATCTCCTCTCCAAAAATTAAACCACCACTTTTAATTTTAAAAAAAAATAAATAAATACAACAACAACAAATAAAAGTTGATCATCATTGTGAAAGGAATTCTTCTTTTAATCCACTTTTAGAAAGGTCGTCTTCTTTTGATGTTGTATTGAAAGCTCAAAGCTACCCTTATTGATATGGACTTTTTGTATAATTCCTCTTTTCTCCCTCCACTTTTACCCCTTTTCTTAGTTACTGATCAACTTACTATATATATATATATAATATAGAGAATTCCTCTAAAATAAAACATATGAATTAATGAGCTTAACTGAGAGTTGATGATAAGAGGAGAGACTCAGTACCGGTTTGAGAGAGAGATGGGTCCGTGTTATGGTGGAGTTGGAGCTGGTGGCCGAAGATGCACTTGAACGAGATAAGGTAAAGAAGAAGCTGGAGAGACTTCGTGAGAAGAGAGGAGAAAAACAAAGGCGAAGACATCATAGGAGGCTTCATATATACTTTCCGAACCTCAGATATAGAGAAGAGAAGGAGCTGGATATATATATCAACTTTGTGAGATTTCTGGATCAGGTCTTACTAGAATGCTATATTGCATTGCTGATCGTATAGCTAGCTATTTGGATTTGGTAGAGGATCTATCTAGGTTATGGACGACCTTTTTCAGGATAATCCAAATGACTGCAAGGCTTCATTTTTAATTTTTTTTTTTTTTTTTGAGCTATGCACTTTATTATTTCCTTTCCTGAAACATTACACATATAATATTACATCATGTGATCCATATGAGATATTTTTTTCCCTTCTTTTTTTGTCTACTAATACTAATTCATGTGCTCTATGAGCTGATCGAGACAGATAAATATTTGATTAAGAAAAAAATAATTAAAAAAAATAAAAGAACGGGTCATTATCCTTCCCTTTTTTTTAGTACAAATTTTTGGAGAAACCTGTTTGTCATTGCATGCAATTGGCAACATTTTTCTGTAAGTAGTCAAGCCGTACTGGAAATGGTCATGATGTAAAGTTATCAACTAGATAAGTGTAATTGATTGCAGCTTATTTAACTACTGATTAGCAGCCCTTCATTTATTTAATTTAACTATCAGCTAGTGCTGACTGTGTGGTAAGAAATTATGGCACCAAAATTCGCGGCCGTTTTCGCTTGCCACCAAGGCTAATGACAGCAATTTTTATGTTCCATGAAACCATATAAGAAAATTCCAGAATCAAAATTTCAATTTTTCTAGGAAAAATATTATCCGCTAGTATTGAAATTTACTTTTAAAATAGGTAAGTCAGTTTTCGGGTTATTTGAAATTTTATAGCCTCCGAAGTTAAGGGTCAATTTCTTTTTGGCTCGTACAAAGTGTCTCGTCTTAGCACCGAATTATTTTTGTCTTAATTAGTTTAGCCATTAAACAAAATTTAAAGCAGCATTTGCACTTTTTGGTATTTTAGTTATTGGAAAATATTAATTTATGGACTGATCGAGTCTTTAATAGAGTACTACTTTATTTTGATGATTTAATTAATCATTTGGAGAACAATAATATCGATTATATTTCAAGTAGAATACTAAGGTCGACACATTTACTAATCGTAATTTAAATGTATACATCGATCTCTCTCATAATGGTAACATGCCAGCACGTGAGTTCCACTCTAAATCGACGACAAAGGTGCATCGGGTGAGTCAACGGTATTAGTTAGAAAGCCTTCAAAATTTACTCGAACAATTAGTAATAATTCATTACTTGAAACGGCTCTTCTTACACAGTACTGTGTATATATACATAGGTTTTCATCTACTCTATATACATACGTATATATCTATATTTAATTCATAGGACAAACTGATGAATAGTATTCAAACACGAAGCATGCTCTTTTCTAATGATTATATGTTATAGTATACATGTTACTATATATATATATATATATATATGAATTCGGTAGGTATTTTTTTAATCTATTTTTTTTAACCGTTGGATCATTGATTTAATGGCTATTATAATTTTAATAATTGAAAAAAATTAATAAAAATAAATAATTACTTATTTATTACAAGCTGAGAGAGCCCTAACATCTCCATCTTTAGGATAGGCCAAAATATTTAGGGGTGAAAGAAGTGATGAGCTTCCGTAGAAGTTATTTCAGTAATCTTTATTTGACGTACAATTGAGAACAAAGACAAAATCTAATGCGCTTTTAATTTGTTCAGACGTACTATTTTATTTACTCCTATTCCCTTGTTGAGGCAAGCAAAATGGAGGACATACAAAGCAGATGACTTATTTAAGAGCCTTAGAGTGCGACAATTTTGTTCCTTCTGTAACATAGTTTAAAATAATCCCGTACAAGTTTCATTGTGTCAAAAACGTGATCCCATTTAATAATCTTTTTTTAACTTACCTATCACCTGGTACGTGGCTTATCACAACCCAAACTCTGGCGGTAGGAGATAGGGAATTCATAAGTTAAAATTCAAAAATTATCTTTTTGAAAAATTTATGAAATAATTTTAATAGTAAAATTTCATAATTTTATGATCACTGTTATAAATAGATTATTAATAAAATTTATTAAAATAAACTAGATATCATTATCAGTAGTCTTACAATCTAGAACATTAATTATACAGATAATCCGTAAAACAAGTCCATTACAAGACAAGATAAATAATAAAATCATTTTACATAATTACCAATTTCTAATATGGTAGCCAACTCCTCACTCTTCTACTCCCGAGTATCCAAAGTCACACCGAGTACTGTCTAAGAGGAGAAAAGTAAGGGATGAGTATGTATAATGCTCAGTGGAAATTCAATTATTTTTTTGGATTGATGCAATTTATCAAACCTGCATGGTTAGTTCCTTTAAATCCATTTATAAATCAAGTTTATAAATCATTGGTATCCAGAATAATCACATATTCAAAACTAAATCTAAAACCATATTATTATACATATCATACATCAACAAGAATATAAGTGAGTTCTCATCCTCCCATCATGGTCCTGTAAATACCTCTATAGCAAAGGTACCCAGTATTCTAATCCTCCTTGTAGGCGTATCAGCAAAAACTTGCGAGGGCCCTAGGTCTCTCACCTATCGCTGTAGCAACTCGCTAGAGATTTAAAATACTGCGACGCTAAAATAGAACTCAAGTGTGTGATCCTATGGCATATACAACATGTAATAGTATACAACAACCATATATCCGATAATCAAATCATACTTTAAAATCCAACTTTGCATTATTCTAGGATTTACTATAATATGAGCAGCACACCGTTGTTTTACCCTAAAAACTAATATGTAAAAAAGTATATAACAATCCACACAGTCCAATCTTAATATAACCCAATAATTAAGAACAATTTCTTTAACCATAGTAAAATCACAATTTTCTATAAATAAATTTTAATGCAATTAAAATCGAAAATAGATATAAAAACTAGGTAGTCAAACCCCTACCTCGATATGATACTAATACTAGGTCAATAACGTTCGAAAAATACCTTATTGGTCACTCTGGTGCTTAAATGGTAGTTTTCAGTCCTCGGTAAGTCTACTTGAAAAAGTGACTTTTCAACCAGAGTTTCAAATACAGAAACAGAGGTCACCATTGAATTTAAAGTATCCGAAAATACTAGGTTAGACATAAACTTCGTCAAAAGAGTCCTGGTACTGGATCAGACTATGGTATGCAAAAATAGTGCAATTTTATGCCACAAAATTTCGATTTTCGTTCCTCAACCTCAGTGAGTCCAAATTTGAAGTCATAACTCAGTTTCGAAGTCTTTGACATTAATTGAGCCCAAAAATCCGAGAATTACATAAATGCCACATTTTGAAAATAAATAGAAAAATGTCCTCTTTTCTAATTATTATTTACCGCATTTGCCTTTATCTTTTTTACTTTTACCAATCGTAATTATTCATAATTTTTAACTTTCTTTCACCTCATGTATTTATCTCGGATAAATAAATCATTTAACCAAAATAATTACATAAATATCACTTTTACATAGTTAGTAAAAACTGTAAAAATGGTAAAAACTTACCAGAAAGAAATTTTGACGACTTAGAGCTAGTCAACGATGATGAGACGAGACTCCACTTGCTGTAGGTATCGAAAACGGAGATCAGACAGTACTTCGGTGGCCGAAAAACTTTGCTAGAAGCGGAATCTTTGCGGGGCCGTTGCGACTTCGTCCGACCTCAAAACGAGACGAGATCAGTGGCGTTGGCTTCATCTTTGAAAGATCTTTGTCACGACCAGTGCATTAGCTGAGGCAAGCAGCTAGAGGCGGTGACAGATCGGACGTTTTCTTTCTTTTCTCTTTTCCTCAAATCCCTCTTTGCTAGAAATTTGAATTTCTGAAAGGTTTAAAAGCAAATTTCGATACTATAGTAATATAATAAAATAATCTAGATATTTTGATTATTTAAATCTAAAAATACTTAATTATAATTGTACCATTAGTTTTAAAATGTCTTCAATACCCCTTGAAAATTTCAATTTTTACATGAACTTCATATAATTCTCAAATGACGTGAATCGAGATTTCTTATTTTTATAATTTTTAATTTATATATTTATTTAGTTTCATCTTTTAATCTCTAACATTTACCAAACAAAATTATATTAGCTCATATTTTGCATACCAAACGAGCCCAACGAGTACGACATTAATATTGAACATTGAGGCGGAGAAATTTTTTCATTTTGATGAATGAATCAATCAAATTTTCTCGTATTTTGTCGAAGATTTTACACTTGATTCTCTTCCTCCCCTATAACCAAAATTCCCCTTTATCATTGTTACACTGGAAATATCTCACTGATCAATAAGTGCATGGCCACATCCCAAGAAGTCAAATAATGATTAGGAGTATTCTTTGTTTTTTCGGACTATACATATTAGTTCAAGGGTAAAAGAGTTTGGCAAAAAGAAGTTCATTCCAAGTATCTTGAAGGCCCGGTAAGCACCAATGGACACAATCCGCGTAGCTGACCGGATTAGCTATTTGCTCAGGAGTCAATGGATTCCATTGCTTCTTGTAGATTGATGTGTGAGCATCTTTGCGGTAGTTTGAGAGTTGGGTGATGTTGAGAAATGTTACGGGATACTTTGATTTACTGAACACTTGTCCTAGAACTTGCATTATACTTTTTCTATCAGAACCCCAGTAGTTTGGATCTTCTATTATGCTTGTTTCATTGTAGCAGTTACCTCCCGGTTTGCCGCCCCAACCTATGCTCCTGCAAAAAGAGTCATAATTAATTTAGTTTCAATGGTACATTTCTGAGAGCTTGCTAGTTCATATTCCCTTTCTACAAGTAATGATTCTTTCGAAACTTAGGAATTGGGATTTGTATACTGTGTTCTAATAGAGACATAAATAACAAATTAGTTCCGGATTCTGTAACATAGATTACAATGTCACATCTTCTAATAAAATTGATGAGGGAAAAACATGATTACAAGTAAACTAACTCGTAACGTCTTCCCACACACACAAACAACCTTCATCTCATCTTTCTAAAACACAATAGTACTAGTTAGTGTGGGACAAATAGTGGATAAAATTCAAACGCCAATCAAAAAAATCTCCCTTATTGGACTAAGTAATCCCGCAATATTATTCCCTTAAAGCAAACAATATGCATTAGTTTTTGCTTTATCTTCTGGGATAATAAGATTAAAATATTTGATTTTTAAAAAAAAAAAAAATACTATAACTTTTAAATATCTGTAAAATAATACCTCGTTTTTAAATTTTTGTAAAATAATATCCTAATTTTTTGAATTTCTGTAAAATGATACTCACACTTTTGAATTTTGTAAATTAATAATCTAACAATTAAAATTCTTACAAATTAATATCTTAACATTTGAAATTCCAATAAATTTATAACCTTAATATCCAATTAGTTGATTTTAATAATAAAAATATGGTAATAGTTGTCATTAACTTAATTAAAACTTATTAAATAATAAAAAAAATCTGAAAAATATTTATAATTAGCTTATTTAATTTTTCATTTAAAAGGAAAAGTAAAAAAATTAGAACAAGAGGTAAAAATGGTTAATTGTAAAAATATATATATATATATATATATGAGAAGTGAAATAAATTATATTTTTTTAACAATTAACAAAAAAAATAGTTATAAAATAGTTTCTAATAATACTAGCATTTAAACGTTTTTAATAAGTTCTTGAGAGCTGTTTGTATCTTTTAATTTGCTTATAGTATAAATATACAAAAAAAAAAAAAAAGAAAATTGAGGGTATTAATTTATAAAAATCGCAGAATTCAAAAGTGAAGGTGTTAATTTATAGAAATCGTAAATATGAGAGTATTAATTTATGTAATTTCAAAAGTGAGATTATTAATTTACTACAGTTCAAAAAATAGGTTATTTTTGAAAAAAAAAAATTGTTAAAAATGAAGGTATTTTTACGAAATTAAATCTTATTTGTACTCAATTATTCACAAAAATGGGGGTTAGGCACCGTATAGAGTGAAAATCTTAAATACTCACTTGTCATGAAGAGGTGACATGCTAGCGAAGAACACTCTTGTTTTTTTAGGATTCATATAGATTTGCGCCCATCTCAACATATTTTTCATTGTCATACGATAAGCATCATCGGTCGACATCTCTATAATATCTTTTATTTTATCATTAAGAGGTCTACGCCTGTAAAAGTAAATAAATAAATAAAAAAATTAAACTAGTTAGACCAAATCATTTTTTGACAAAGATTTGCTAACTAAGATTATTAATTGAACCAATATTTTAGATCTAAGAGCAAGAAACGCACGAGACGTTCATTTTATAGCCGGTCATCCACCACAGATAAGTGTTAAACACTATAATATCAGCACCCTTCCAATGTTTTCCATGCTTATTGATAGAACCTTTCCTCACAATCCTATCAGAAAACCTATGAACGATAGCATTGTCTGTATTTGATTCAAGAAGAAATGGTGCCCAGTAGAACTCAATTGTTGCATTGTACTCCTAAAAAAAGAAAAATAAGAGTAAGGAAAATTACAATAATGTAAAAGATAGGTTGTTTTCTTGTAAAGACACTACTAAAGTTCACTACCTTGGCTTTGAAAACGATGGAGGAGTCAATGTTTTCCATAGATTTGGCATGTTCAGGGATGACTGACTGAAGAAGACAAACCATGGATTGGAATTGACCACGGTTCAGAGAATCTCCTACGAACATCATCCGCTTTCCTCGGAGGGTCTCAAGCATCATCGTGGCATTGAACCTTTTAGGATTTGTGACAATAACGTTAAATTGTGTTGTAATACCATTAAATATAGAGAAAATGATATGGATACTACTAATTTGGGCCAAAATGACTTTTTAACGTATTTTTCTAAAAGTGACATTTTTAAGAATGTCAAAAAAATTTCGACCATATATCAAGAGCTTCTTATTCATTAAAAACTATTATTTAGGACTTTTCACAAGTCAAGATGTGTTTGATGGTCCTAAAAATATAATTTTTCACAAAATACACAAAAAAAAAAGTCATTTTGCCCAAATTAGTCTTACTTGTGTTATTTTCTCGTCCATACATAACATTTTAGTCTTACATTAATGTTGGTCCGGCCCATATGTGGGCTGGACAAGTAAATGGGCATTGGCCCAAGTTGATTAAAGAAAGGAAAAGGAATTGATTTCGCAAATGCAATGTCGTAGTAATTCTTCACCACCTTGTCAATGACTTGGCAAAAGAATATTCAAACTTTCGTAAAGAGAGAAAATAGAATCTAGTACTGACTCCTCCTAGTTTTCTTTTGATAAGAGCAAAACATCTAGTGACTCCTTATTAGTGACTCCTATATATTGAACATATGAATTCACCATAATTAGGAATACTATTTTCATTCTAGCTAGTTTTTATAATTGGAGATTTAATCTAGAATATTGTGAATTCATTTCATTCTTGTTGTTTAAATATATATATATATATATATATATATATATATCATGATCCAGCTAAGAATTAATGGTTGGAAAGAGAGAAAAGAATAATGTTAATTACTTGGGAAGGTCACAGCCATGAGGCTGCCATCTCCAATGTTGATAATTCCTATCCGGTCGACCATGTTCAAGGCAGGTCAACTGTGGTTGTATATAAGGACAATCTGATTCTTGGTATAGCGGTCGAGAGCACTCATCCCAAACCCATCTCCCACTAAAGATGTTGCAACTTTCCTTAGTTTTTCCAATAGCAAAAGGAATCTTTTGTGTCTTCTTTTCTATCCGTTCCTCATGAGTTTTTTCTATAGCAGATGGAATCTTTTCTTTCTCCTCTTTCTCTATCCATTCCTCAGTTTTTGGGATAGCATTCGAAATCTTCTCTTTCTCTTTCTCCTTCTCCTCAGTTTTCACGATAGCAAATGGAATTTCCTTCTCCTTCTCCTTTTCTATCCCTTCCTCAGTTTTCCCGATAGCAACCGCAATTTTTTCACTCTTCTCTATCCCTAATACTAAATCTGCATAATTAAATCCACAATTTTTAAGTAAGCATCTAAAAAAAAAAAAAAAAAAAGAATATTATTATCTTTTTTTTTTAATTCATAAATTTGATATTTCAAAATTATTATTTCGTACAAAACATTGATAGTATAAATAATTTTATCCTATCAATTTTCTATATTAAAACCGTATCTGAGTATGGAAAATAAGACGAATCCCGTTCTAAACTAAACACGCAATATGTTTCTCTTCCCAGCCTCCCAAATTCCAAAAATAGCCCATGAACATTTTGAACAATTTATATAGCGGATTGTACCTAGCGGATAGAACAGTACTTATATATGTCTTTTATTTACATGTATTAAATAAGAATGTATATTCGAGTATGCAGGGCGGGTACATTTTATATATATATATATATATATATATATATATATATATCGAGTATGCAAGGCATATACTTTACTTTGTACATGCACCTGCCCTGTATCGGATTTTAGGAGTTTTATTTGTCCTCAATCGACCTGCTTAGTTGCCCGAATAAGTGATAACCTACAAGTAAATGGGTTGGCAAATAAAATTGCCATCATAAACTATTGTTATAAATATATTATAGTATTTTTTTATTTGAAAGGTATAAAATATTATAGTATTGCAATGTGGGTTTCCCTCTGTTTGAATTTTTATTATTATTTCTTTTTTGTAACTATGTGCTTTAGGTTTTATTAACTTGGAATTTGGATTTTTCAATGGATAAATTTTTGTTAGGAAAAAGTCAGAGAAAAAAAAAAGAAGAAAATATTTTCGAAATTTTTTTTATAAAATTTTATTTAGAAACTTCTATCTTTCCTAATCTATTTGTTAAAATTCTATATACACAATAATGGTATCAATTTTAACTTTTATTTTTCCTGAAATTTTTTTTTCTTATTTTTATGTCTAAATCCTAACAAGAGACAATAGAATCTCTTGTATTTTTTTAACTCCAAAAATAAGGGTGTAAAACAAGTTACGAGTTTTTTGATAATAAAAGGAATCCTTCTTCTTCTTCTTTTTTTTTTTTTCCTTTCCAAAGCTCTATAGAAGAGACTCCTAATTTATAAATTTAAAACTAAAATATTTTCTTCATTTTACACTTGCCATAATATTTCAATAATTCCAAAATTAGTCATTAGAAACATTAAAAAAAAAAATTTCCACCCATGAATAATTTTCTCATCTGCTTGTTCAGAAACTCCATCACTTTTTCCTATGCCTTCTTTAAGATTACGTTGTATTTTGAGTTAACAACTGTGCATAGTGACAAAAATAAGTATTTCTTTCTGTTCATTTCCTAACAGAATTGATCAATTCTGTATTTCTTTCATGTTATAAAACCTAAATCTACGTATATAAAGTTCTGAACTCTTGTTGACACAAGGTAATATCTAACGAATGAGTGATACTATATTACTAATATTACTTGTGCTAATTGTTAGGTGCATTCATAAAATTTTTTATACGAGTTATCTTGTAAGAAAAAATGAGTCTGCTCCATAAGTAAATGACTAGAAGGAGCCAAGGTGATGAAAGAGAGCAAGCATTGGTGTGTTGATATTAGAGCCACCCCTGAAAATAGGGAAATATACGTAATCGTATAGGTTTAACTAAAAGAGTTAAGAGGACACTCACCGGTTCCAGAGATGACTCTGTCCGAGTCAGGCCCGAGTTTGAGCTGCTGGCTGAAGATACACATGAAGTCCTCGCTGTAGAGAATGGTGACGAAGACAATGAAAGCCAGCAAGGAGAAGAGGTAGTGAGAGAGCTGGCGAGGCCTTTTGAGAACAGATGAAGCCGAAGACGAAGAAGAAGAGAAAGGATGATCATGAGGCTTCATTGTTTGAAAACCTCACGTATTCTCTATTCGTGTTAGGTTTAGTTTTTGTTTTTCTCTTTCTAATAGGATTTATATTGAGGTCTTATTATTTATTTACGTGTGGGTTCGATTCAGGATGGTTTGGACTTTTTGACCTCTTGAATTTTATTGTTGTTATTATTAATTTTTTCGGAACAGTTCATACAATCTATTATTTCCTTTTTTTTTTTTTTTTCTCAAACGTGCTACACATAACTACTACTTCGTGTTCTCTATGAGTTGGTTGCGATGAATGTGCGAGCGAAAATAAAATAGAATAGAATAAACAGGTCATTGTCTTTCATTTTTATTTCTGTTTTTAAATTAGTGGAATTAATACATAATCTTTAAGTAGTGAAAATTAGTGGAGAATCTAGTTTGTTGGATTCAATTGTTTATTTCCTCTAACTAATTAATCATTGATATTTCTTTATTATCATCAAAGATCAAACTCTCATTAGACATTATTCACTAAAAACGCATAACATATTATTTCATCTAAATATTGTGTCTGAGACCAATTTCGAGCTTAGATACTCATTTGAATTCCCACAACGCTTCTTTCCTCCACACACACCGCCCCCCCAAATTGTATACATGAGAGTCAACTTTCATGTTTTGATCTTTACAAGAGGGAAAAAAAAAATTAATTGCAAAGGCGTGACAAGAAATTGAAAATTGCAACAGTGGGCTGTACGTGATCATGGTATACATCGAAAATGAAGGTTACAATTTTGGAAAGCCAAGCATGTCAATGGACCATTGAATTGAAATACATACCCTTTACTAACAAGTCATCATAACATTTTTTTTTATTAATATGTTATGGTATTTGTCCAAATAAAAAAATTGAAGAGTGACGACACTTCAATAATTTTTTATTAGGCTTCGGTAGAGTGTAATAGGGATAACTGGTGAGATTTCCTGTCACCGACAGAACTAGAAGCTGGTAATGGTGATGTTTCAACAAAATCAATGTTAATTAATTGTAAATTATTTAACTACTGATAAGTATCCCTTAATTTATATAACTGCCAATAATTATTTTAGTAATTTTATACTAATTTACAATTGTGGCACCGAACGTCGGCCATTTTATCTTTTCCGCCAATTCTAACCTCATTATTTTTATTCCCTCCTTTGCAAGAAAAGGAAGGAAATTAAGGAACGTATTAATGGAAAAACCAAAATAAATAATAAGATGTCTACTCTTTTCTTTGGGTGAGGATCTAAAAATGACAAGAATAAAAGCAAATTAAAGATCTATTACATAACGGCTTGCCAAATATGTAAGAAAATTAAACTATGCAAAAAACAAGTGACGTTTTAAAGATGTGAATACATACATATGCGGGTATATATACCAACAGTACACAGTATGCGTCCAGATAAAGATGCATACATACATGTTGTATATCGTCATTTCCAAACACTAGCTGATAAAAAGTTTACGTTAATTCATATTTGAATTGCTGTCCTTATATATTGCGAACCGGCATTTCATGCTCCGTTTGGAACCTGCATTTTTTTAGAGAAAAAAAATACGAGGGAAAAGTTAAGAAAAAAAAATTATTTTCCTAAAATTTTATGGAATTTTATTTTAAAATTTTGGGCTTTCTTTGTTAATTTGTTAAAATTCTATATACTAAAAATTACACTAAATCTAATTTTTATTTTTTTGAAATTTTTTTATAATTTTTTATCTAAATCTAAATAAGAGAAAATAGAATTCATTAAAAAAAAATTTCTTCCCCTCCAAAAATCCAAGTGTTAGTTTCTAAAACAGGGATATAATATTGTGTCAGAGCCCTAGAATGAAAATCCTCCATTAAGTAATATTTACATTGTTTGAAAAGGCCAATCTCATAGCTCCTCGCTCTCTCACCTGCCAAGTGCCAACATAAAATTAAAAAAAAATAATAATTTTATTTTTTTAAGTATCATGTTTATTCATTCTAACAACATAAAAATTAAAATATTTGTCATTATTGACGTAAATAATTATTTTACTTCTATAAATTTTAATATTAAAAATTATTTCTTTACTTTAGCATAGTCAACTAAAAATTCAAAGTTTGTGTTTGAGAAAAGAATTTGATATTTAGTTATTAATCTATTATCATGAAGACTAAAAAAATCAGATTTAGAACTCTACTTTTCCATGCATCTCTTATAATCTGATCATGTGTCAAATATAGTATAGTATTCCGTATAGTCCATTTTAGTCTAATCTAAAATTATAATTCTATATTAATTTGTGACTACACCACGTACCATATAAGACATCTAATATATACATGGATACTCTTGAGGTCATACAAAAACCCACTCCAAAATAGAACCCCTCCTTCTACAACAAACTGGCCAACTACTAGTTTTTTAAAGGAATGGGCTAGTGGACTTCATCACATGCATGATAACTCATACCTTTGGCCCAATGGGTTGGCCAAGATATCCATTAACTCATACCTTTGGCCCAATGGGTTGGCCAAGATATCCATAAAGTTTGAAACCATAGATCTCTGGTATATTAAAATGTGTTTTATGGCTCATTAATTGTATCATGCATAATATTACTTAATTATTTTGTCCATAACTCATAATATCTTATTGAGTGAGTTGAAATAAATTATGTCAGTACACGAATAACAATTGTAATAGAGTACTCTTTGAATAACATCTTTACTCAATTCCTAAAGGCACGTAAAACTAATGTGTTTATTTCGTGCGACGACAAATTGATTTTTTGAATCAAGCAAAGCTTGTAAACATTAGTCTAGTTTACACAACTGATAACCTTGAGGATTAGGTGAATATATCATCCATCACACGATATCAGGTACCATCTTGTGTGGGGCCTGTCCCTAAATCATGTACCACGTGGAGAGTTAAGTGGCAGAACAGATGGCAGGGGGCACGTCATCCGACACGTGTCCAGAAAGACCGCCTAAAAGCCACACGAGTCGCACGTGATACCGTATGGGCCCATGGGCTGTCAGAAACCAGGGCCGAATCCATCCCAGATCCTAGATGGGTTCGGCTCAGTTTGGTTCTTGCCTCGACAACTGGGGGTCAGGAGCCTTGAGGGTCTTTCGACAGAAGACCATTGGAGGCAGCGCACTGTTCTAGACCCAGACAGGACATTTAATGCAATCCTGGGTAGATGTGCGCATTGGGTAGACCATCCTAACAGGACGGCAGCTTGTCAAAGTCTTGCCTCCGCCAAGCTCGAGCCATAGGGGACGGCGGAAAGCAGGTCACGACGATGCTAGGGAAATTATGGTAATCACGGCTCGTGATCTCTGGAGTAAATCATGCTGAGAAAAGGTACTTGATCCTGGGATTAAGAACCAGAAGGTTCTCAATTCCAGGACTATATATATATGAGTCATGCGTCCCCCTGAAGACAGAGGCATATACATATACAGAGATATAAGATAGAGAGATATACAAAATATATAAGCAAAACAAAAGCTTAATCTTTGCTACTCAATCTCAGGATTAAATATCTGACTTAAGCATCGGAGAGTCTTTGCAGATGACCACCCCTGCCTCTCCGATCCGACCTGAAGTTAAAAGTAAATTGGGATAGCAAGGATACGTAGACAGTTGGTCGGTACAGTATCAGTAATTCAGAGATACATGGACAGCTGGTAAGAATTGCACCAACAGTTTGGCGTCGTCTGTGGGAACTTAGGGCACGAGAGAAAGAGCAAGAGTCTCGCAATAGCGCTCTCCTTTAACAAGAAGCCAAACGACATTGGATGGCACCCTCAAGAATGACGACAAAAAGCACACATCCCGACGCCGAAGGAAGCTCCAAGGAAGCGTGACCCAGCCTGGAACAAAAGCTGGACCAAATATTTACCGCCTTGGCAGAAGCAAACAGGAAGGCGGAGACAGCCCATGAAACTGTCTTGGGTTTAAGAGATGAAGTCGCAGAAGTTCATAGAGATAATGCCTGCCTTGAAAGGCTCTTGGCAAGCGAGGCTAGGAGCGGGCGAAGGGAGGACTTCGATAAGGAGGTCCAGTAAGAGTCTAGGGGTCAGCAACCGCCAAGGGAAGTCCCCGCCTCACCCAGATCGCAGATGCAAGGGGAACGACAAAGTCAGACGAGGCCTTTCTAAGCGGGAACAGCAGTGGACAGACGACACCAGAAGAGCCCAGAAGGTGCGCTCCCCGACTGAAAACAGGAAATGATGACGGAGTTGAGTAAGAGGCTCGAGGCCCATCACAGTCAGACCCCCAATGATTTAGCAGAATAGACCGTGCGTGGGATCAATCGAACGGCCTTCGCCGATTGGATCCAGCTGGAGCCCAAACCGAGGGACTTCATGACCCTGACTTTCAGACCGTTCGAGGGAAAGACTAACCCCCTCGACCACATATACCATTTCCAACAGAAGATGGCCATGGAAACTAAGGACAAAGCCGTGACCTGCAAAGTCTTCTCCACCACCTTGGCAAGGCCAGCCCTGTTGTAGTTCAGGCAACTCCTAAAAAAGTCTATAAACGGGTTTGAAGATTTTTGCAAACTTTTCTTAAAACAATACGCGGGCGTCCGGAGGCAACAAAAAACCATGTGAGACCTAGAACGGTTGGAGCAATCCACCAACGAGTCTCCAAGGGAATATTTGTCGCATTTCCTGGAGGTAATGTCCTTGGTACACAACGCCGATTCGGCCTAAAGTGCGAGCTCGTTCGTCAGGGGCTTACAGCCAAGATCGATGTTATCGGACCATCTGCTCTTGAATTTACAATATGACATGGCCGACGTCCTGGCAAAATCGGAAAGGGTATTTAGGTGCTAGAGAGCCACCAGAAAGCGCCCAAAGTATTTGCGGCGATAAAACGACGCCAGTGCAAACCCTTGCCATGTAAGGAGTAAAGAGGCCTGCGCTGGCCCAGGAGCCAACTCCAAAACAGGGAGCCCCAACCCAAACCAGTCAAGAAAACGGCAAGAGGAGGAAAATGTTTAAGGACCCTCTACTGAAGTTCGAGCTCAACACGCCGATCGATGTTATCTACCTCCAGAACAGAGATCGGGGCATTTTCAAAGATCCCCCCAAGTCCGCATTCCTGACCATATGAAGAATAAGAACAGGTATTGCCAATTTCATAAAGATCATAGGCATGAAACCATCCACTGTCGCAGCCTTTACGCACAGGTTATGATGGCGATCCAAGCCGGCAAGTTGAAGCAGTATGTGAAGACGGGCGGAACCCAGTCCAAGAGAGATGCCGCTGAGCTAGAAAAGGGAAAGTAGATCCAAGCCTCCAGGTCAGGGAAACAGGCTCTGAAGATAGTGCCGACGATTATAGACAGACCGGAGCTGACCCAGAGTCAGGAAGAGAAGGAGAAACTCCAGAGGAGAACGGAAAAGAGGGTGAAGCACTTGAGGAGCCTGGGGAATTCTGTGAATTACCTGACGACGAGAGAGAGTTACGCCTCAACCACCCCTATCACCTTCACTCAGCAGGATTTGGCCACGGTACACCTACCTCATGACGATCCCCTGGTGGTCAAGCTGCAGATCGACTCCGCAATGATGGCAAAGGTCCTGGTCGACAGCAGAAGTAGCGTCAACATCATGTTCCTCAGCACTTTTGAGAACACGGGCCTGAATCGGAGCACGCTCAAGCTGATCTGTCAGCTGCTGTTCGCCTTCAACAGTAGTAAGGTCAGTCCCTTGGGCATCATGACTTTGAAGGTCTGTGCCGCGGAGAGGTGCCTGGACATAGATTTCATCATCATCGATTGCCAGTCCGTATTCAACACCATCATGGGAAGAGGGTGGATCCATGCCATGCATGGGGTCACTTCCACCCTCCACCAGGTCTTAAGATATCAATCAAAGGATGGTACTTACACGATAGATATTAAAGGAGACCAGGCCTCCACGAGGAAATGTTTTTTGACCGCCCTGAGGGATGGTACTTACACTGTATGCTTATTTGGCAGTGTCTGAGGTAGCGATCACTGTCGTACTATTCGTCGAGGAGGACAGCAAGCAGAAGTCTATGTTCTATGCAAGCCGCATGCTCTTGAACACTGAGACGCGATATAGTATGGCGGAGAAATTGGTTCTCGCTCTGGTCAACGCTAAGAAGAGACTTAGGCAATACTTCGAGGCACACTCGATTACAGTGTATACGGACTTCCCCATTCGGCAAATCTTGGCTAAACTGGACCTATCGAGACGACTAACCAAATAGGTTATCAAGCTAGGGATATACGACATCGAGTATCGATCTCAAGTAGCGAAGAAAGGGCAAGACATGGCAGACTTCCTAGTAGAAATCCAGTCCTTCGGCGAGCCACGTGACCCGACACAGATGCCTCTGGCTCATATCCCTTCAACCTGGATCTTCTATACAGACGGATCCACTAACGCCTCGGGGTCAAGTATCAAAATAGTCCTACAGACCCCAGCAGGACTCAGGGTAGAGAAAGCCTTGAGACTTGGTTTCCAGGCAACGAATAATGAGGCGGAGTATGAGACACTGCTATAAGGCCTTAAGCTAGCTCTGCACTTCGGAGTAGAGAACATCGCGGTAAGAACTGACTCGTAGCTGATCGTGGGTTACGTTAGGGAGACTTCGAAGTAAAAGAGCCAAGATTACACAGGTACTTCTCCAGGGTAATGGGGGGCGAAAGCCTGCTTTAGCAACTTCGATATCAAACAAATACCTATGGAGATGAACCAAAAAGCCGATGAGCTGGCTAAAAGTGCGTCGATCGGGGGAACGACCAAACAAGCGGAGATTCTACTAGAAGGCAAATACATGAAAGATCCCTTTGGAGACCCCCGCACACCACGTGTTCGTAACCAACTCTAAAGACGAAGGCTGGATGAGACCCATTACCCAACACCTGGCATCGGGAAACCTGCCCTTAGACCCCTAAAAAGCAAAGTCAATCAGACTGAAGGCTGCCCAATATTCGATAATAGAGGGCCGACTGTACAGAAGATCAATGATAAGACCGATGCTGAGGTGCGTAGGCCCCATAGAGGCGCGAAAACTGATGGAGGAAATCCACGAGGGAGTGTGTGGCAACCACTCTATCGGGCGTAGCCTCGCCCACAGGGCCTTAATGGCTGTATACTTCTGGCCCTACATGATGATCAAGGTGGCCCAGTTTGTCAAGAAATGTGATAAGTGTGAGAGGTTCGCCCCCCTGAAATACCAACCTGCAGAAGAGCTCCATTCAAACATAACACCTTGGCCCTTCGCTAAGTGGGGTCTGAACATCGTCAGAGAGCTCCCCAGAACCCCCAGGGGCAGAAAATATGTCTTACTGGCCACCAACTATTTCACCAATGGGTAGAAGCTGAAGCCTACGCAACTGTCAATAAAGTAGACACGATCAACTTCATTTGGAAAAATATAATCTACCGATACGGAATCTCGAAAGAGATACATGCTGACCATGGCATGCAGTTCCAAAATGTCAAGCTTAAGGAGCTGTGTGATTTGTATGATATAAAGCTCAGCTTCTCATCTGTAAACTACCCCCAAGGGAACAGCCAGGCAGAGGTAACAAATAAAGCCATATTCAGCAATATTAAAAAGAACTTGCATAAGGCTAAAGGAAGGTGGTTAGAAGAGCTACTGGCTGTTATGTGGGCCCACCGAACCATGGAGCAGAGATCAACAGGAAGAACACCGTTCGCTATGGTCTACGGGTTAGAGACTGTGATCCCGACTGAAATTAGCCTCTCGACCCTTCGCTCCGAAGTGGTAAGAGACGCCCCATTGAATGAACAGTAGCTAAGCCGCAACACAGACCTTCTTGAAGAAACGAGAGACATGGCTCTGATCCATCTGGCCTCGTACCACCAGTAAGCCAGGTCTTATTACTTAAAGAAAGTCAATGCTCATCAGTTCAACACCGGAGATTGGGTCTTGAAGGTCAGAACAGGAAATTCTTCAAAGCTAGACTTTAACTAGATCGGACCTTATGAGGTGATCAAAGCACTTGACAATGGAGCGTATGTCCTAAAGGAGCTCAGGATCGGGAAGAGCCTTCCTAACACATGGAATGCCCAGCACTTGAAGAAATACCACGTGTGAGATACATGTAAATGCTTGTATTATTAAATAGCCTAATTCCAAAACAAATCAAGATGTTCGCTACACGGACCTATCCATTAGTCTGCTGTGTAAAAAGGTCTGCCCCTAGTGCCAGACCCTTTGAACTGTTTGCGTAGATAAAGATCGTACTATGGGAATCACATCGTGCAATAAAATGTTTGCCGATGGCCCGAGAAAATGTACGAGGAGGAATAAGCTGAGCAATAAAATGCTTGCCAGTAGACCTCAATAAACATCGTACTATAAGAATCATATCGCGCAATAAAATGCTTGCCAATAGCCCGAAAAAACATACGAAGAGGAATGAGTTGCGCAATAAAATACTTGCCAGCAGACCTCAATAAAGATCGTACTATGGGAATCACATCACACAATAAAATGCTTGCCAACAGACCTCAATAAAGATCGTACTATAGGAATCTTCGCGCAATAAAATACATGTCGATGGCCCGAGAAAACGTACGAGGAGGAAAGAGCTATGCAATAAAATGTTTGTCAGCAGATCTTAATAAAGATCGTACTATGGGAATCAAGTCGCGCAATAAAATGCTTGCCAGCAGACCTCAATAAAGATCGTACTATAGGAATCATGTCGCGCAATAAAATGCTTGCAGATGGCCCGAGAAAACGTACGAAGAGGAACGAGCTGCGCAATAAAATGCTTGCTAGCAGATTAAAAATCGTACAATGAGGATCAAGTCGCGTAATAAAATGCGAGAGAACGTACGAAGGGCAACAGGCCGCGCAACAAAAACTTGCCGTCGACCCTCAAAAAATACCTGCACGATGGGGGAGAATTAAGCGATAAGACCCTCCCCATAGAGCACCTTAGCTACACGTAGGCTAAAGGCAAACGAGGCCAGGGTCTACCCGTTGGAAGTAGACCCTCCCCAGAGAGCACCTTAGCTACGCATAGGCTAAAGGCAAACGAGGCCAGGGTCTACCCGTTGGAAGTAGACCCTCCCCAGAGAGCACCTTAGCTATGCATAGTCTAAAGGCAAACAGGGCCAGGGTCTATCCGTTGGAAGTAGACCCTCCCTAAAGAGCACCTTAGCTACGCGTAGGCCAAAGGTAAATAAGGCCAGGGTCTACCCGTTGGAAGTAGACCCTCCCTGGGGAGCACCTTAGCTGTACATAGACTGAAAGTAAATGGGGCCAGGGTTTACCTATTGGAAGCAGGCCCAAATAAGACCAAACATGGAGACAGAAATTAAAACCAAATTATGTTTATTATTGCTCAAATTACAGAGTGCATAGTCGACAGGGACACGGACCCAGCATCTCTATCTGTCGGGAGCAGGTTTTGGGCGGACTCGCAGGGACACGTCGGAGTGATAACTCCCAATTCGCTCCCGGCGAGAGCCGATCCCATGCCTTTTCTTCTACAACGATGGGCCCAAGCAATTGTCAACCAATCCCTAGAGTTGTTTCCTAGCGCGTTCCCATTTAGGGTCGGAGAAGTCCAGCCATATGCACGGATCAAATTCTGCTAAGACAAGTCATAACAATAATTATACATCCTCAAAGTAGGGCAAGCTGAAACTCACATCCCGATCTCTGGAGCTAATCTCGTCAGTCACAGCACAGGGGGAATTCACTAATAACTCTAAATCATATATGATTGGGCTAGACCCAGAGATCGGTTGGACTGCCAAAAAGAGAATGGCATCGTATATGATATCCGACCCTGACGACGAATATGGGAAACAAAAAAAAAACAGAATAAACGTAAGAAAAATGCACCGTTTTTATTATTTGAACAGAAGCTCGCAACGAAGGCTAGCTTTACACTGCACAGTCAGTATTTTACAAGTACTTAAAAGAGCGAAGGTCCTTAATTACCTCCGATGGGGTAAGAAATGCCAGCTTCGACACTTGGCCCAGCCTCGGTAGAGAACAGCACATCAGGTTCAGAGTCGTCGCTAGACAAGACGACTGCACTTGACCCTCCTCCAGTTAAAGTACTAGGACCAGGCTAACCCCCAGGGACCTCCGTGGCTTGTTCTAGCATACCGAAAATGGGGACAATCTCTTTGACAACAGAGGCAGATGTAGAGGGCCTGTCTTTCTCTTTATCGAGCATCTTCAGTACATCAGCAGGGTACATGATGTTAATCTCGTATCCTAACTGCTATATGTAGTACCTAACGGAGTAATGGTCCCTCTCGACACCCTTCTGCTTATCGAATTGGTTTGGCGTCACCACCTCTGCATGGCCTTCAAATTCCCTATTCTCCTAGCCAGACTTATAGCTCTCCACAGAAAGGATATCCACCTACCTCTGGTACCTTATCTTCAGCTTCTCTGCAGCTACCAACCTGTCCCGTAGCATTGCTAGCCTCAGTTTCGCTTGCCACTATGACAAATCGATCAAAAGAGTGTTAATATAGGCGAGATCTTCGCCGTACTTGCGAGCCAGCTCCATGTGATCTTCCATCAGTTTACTGTGATCCGAATAGAGATGTCAGTTTACCTCGTTGGACCGGTCGAGTTTGCACTGCAGGGAATGGGCCTCTAGCTTAGCTTTTGCCTCGGCTTTCCTCGCCTCCTTAGCCTCATCGACGGCTCTATCGCAAACAATGAAAGCCAACCCCATCTTAGCCCCTGTGCTCTGCAGCTCCTGCTCCTTGACCTTGAGCTCGACTTGGGCCAACTTGGTAGCCTTGGCCTCCAAGCGCAGACCCAGGACCTCAGATTCGAGAGACTGGACCTTCCCCTCTGTCTCGGCCAATTTGGCGACCAGCTCTTCACGTCTGGCCCTCTAGACACCTAAAGCGTGGGTCACTGCGCTGCTGACCCTCACCTCGTCCAGGCTCCGATATAGGTCGAAGTCCGCCGTCAGTGTGGCAAGGGCGACCTTGCTCTGCTCGACTGCCACAGCACAGGTGCTCAGCTGCTCAGTCAGCTCACCGACACGAGAGGAATAGAAAGATGGACGGCAGCTAGTTGCGGAATATAAAAAAAGAAAGGGAGTCAGTGCCCAGCAAAGATGTCAAAAACATGGAAATGACAGCCAGACGAGCCAAACCTGCACGATGCTGCGACCTGCAATGAGCCCTATGTTCTCCAGGGAGAGCGCCTCCAGCTCGAACTCTGCGGCCGGACCCTTTCTCTGGGCGTCATCCGCGTCCGAGGAACACGACTCCACCCTGCCGACTGCAAGGACACCTTCTCTCCCTGTCGAATGCACTCCAGCAGCTTCTTATGACGCTCCCGGAGTGGCAGAGGTGGGGGCGGTGGAAAGCAGGGCATCCCCAAGCGCACCTTCAGTGACAGTTGGAGATGGCGCATCTTCAGAAGAAGGAGCCCCCATGGCCGCTACCACTTCAATGGCCTCGGCTACCACCTCCTTTAGAGACCTGTCTGGCTATAATTTTTCGGTCTTGTCTTGACCAACCTGCTCGGACGGGGTACCGTGCGTGGACCTTCGCCTCCTCATGACGGTCAGTGTAGCCCCGTTATCGTTACTGTTGGAAGAGGGGGTAGTTCTGTCTTTCTTCCCTGCCGAGTTTTCCTCCCCCATCGAACGAGTCGACTTCGCGACCCCACTTCATAGGGACCGGGGGAGGGGAAGACAGTCGAGACTTTAGCCTCGGAGCCCCTCCACTGAGCTCGGCGATCTCCCCATGGGAGCGAGCAGCACCGGACCCCACGCCTGCCTTCGAGCCAGAGCTGGGGGTAGGAGGAGCTAGTGCAGCGAGTTCCCCTGGCAGACTCGAAGGCACTCCTTTGCCATACATGATCTTTATGGTCAGCGTCTCCTGAGTCGCGGGCCCGTCTGCCTCAGGAAAAGGTACCATGGGCGCTTCACCCCCGGACACGAACAGATCCTCCAGGTCGTCATCCGAGCCCATGCTTGGGGTGACAACTCCCTACCCCCAGGCCTCGTCCTCAGAGGACACCACCAGATGCTGGCCAGCGGGGATCTAGGATCGGGATCTGTAGGTGATAGTACTCCTCTTGGCTGAGTAGGGATCTGCCGAAGGGCCAGTGTCTGAACCTGCAAGGGCGAACGATATTATTAGAACGCAGCCATGATCTAATCGATGAATCTTTAAGGCATGGAATAAACTCACCTCTAACCCTCTTGGGGGTAGCAGCCTCCTCATTTTAGAACCTGGCACACTCCTCAATCACGATCCTTACCACCTCTTCAAGCTCGTGGCTAGTCAGTGCCACCAAGTCGTCGCGGCCTGCCAGCTGGCTCGAGACCGTGATCTGATGACTCAATATGGTGATGCGGCTTTGTTCATCCCGGCAGAACTGGTTCAAAGCCGAAGCGTCGAGCTGGCTCCGGAGGTGGTTGGAGATGACCCACGTGTCCAGGGGAAGGGGAGATGAGAGACCATCATCGGCATTATGTTCATCATTTGGGGATCTAGAATGGCCTGAATATGTCGATAATCCCCAGAGGATCCGAAGATAATAACCCTCTCCAGCTCCTTGAGCCGCCCCGCCGACGGCCGTGGCTCGAACCTGTTTTCCTCCACAGAGGCTGGGCAAGGCCAGATATCATGAGTAAAAAAGGGCAAAGCTCACTTAGACCCAAAAATCAAAGCATAACTAAGTACTTATTTTGCAGGAAAAATGGGGGGATTTAGAAATGCTCCTCATTCACCCAAGGAGAGCACCACATCCCTTCGACGGCGTACAGTCTGGAGTGAGAATCCCACTACTTGTCCGACCTCAGTAGACCCCAGAAAACATGGCGCCCCGGAAGCGGCTGGAGGTAGAAAGTAGAGTAAGAGCTCCTTTTGGGGATGAGTGTGAGCTTATAGGCATAGAAGACCACCTCCAGGTTGACATGCACGTCAAGGAGGACCGACAAAGCAGAGAACCCCATCAGGATCATGACTCCGTTGGCGTTTAACTGCATCGGGTGAATCCCCGTCAGGCTAAAGAACTGGTGGACTAGGGGAGAAAGGGGAAATCGTAGCCATTCTAGGTGTTTCCTCCCCAGGACGATGGAGCCGTCGGGGACAGAAGGGCGAAGGTACCAGTCTACTAAGGTGACTCCGCCAGGGAAGCAGAGTTGCCTCCTTAACGAGCCCAACTCGGAATCCGCGATGGGGTGAAGCTTCTGACTCTGGTTCAGAGCTATTGTCGTGGATGCGATCGAAGAGGGCAGAAGTCTTGAGAAAAAGGAGGACTCGGGAACCCTAAGATTCGAGAAGGCCGGAAATTTTGAAAAAAAGAAAGCTAGAGCACTTGGGAATTTCGGTAAAGTAAGAAATGAGCGCAAGTGCAATTTTTATAGGGGGGAAGCTGAAGAGTTTTTCCCTAGAGGAGAAAAGTGCGAGGAAATTGGAAACGTTAGAATTTCAAAATTTGAAAAAATCGTGACACAGGTTGGCGTGCACCAATATCAATAATTGGGGAGTAATGACAATAATAAGCCATGCGTACCCTTCGAATTAGCGGACTGAAGGCACGATTTCCCCACTTGACGGATACGAATCCATCAAATAGGGAAATAGGGGCAGTTGTAGGGTCCACCTCTAAAACATGTACCACGTGGACAATTAAGTGGCGGAACAGATGGCAGGGGGTACGCCATCTGACACGTGTCTAAAAGGACCGCCTAAAAGCCACACGAGTCGCACGTGATACCGTATGGGCCCATAGGCTGTCAGAGGCCAGGGCCGAATCCATCCCAGACCCTAGACAGGTTCGGCCCAGTTTGGTCCTTGCCTCGACAGCTGGGGATCAGGAGCCTCGAGGGTCTTCCGACAGAAGACCATTGGAGGCAGCACACTGCTCCAGACCCAAACAGGGCATTTAATGCAATCCTGGGTAGATGTGCACATTGGGCAGACCATTCTGATAGGACGGCAGTTTATCAAAGTCTCGCCTCCGCCAAGCTCGAGCCATAGGGGACGGCAGAAAGCTGACGACGATGCCAAGGAAATTACGATAATCACGGCCCGTGATCTCTAGAGTAAGTCTCGATGAGAAAAGGTACTCGATCCTGGGATTGAGAGTCAGAAGGTTCTTAGTTCCAGGACTATATATATATGAGTCATGCGTCCCCCTGAGGAAAGAGGTATATACATATACAGAGATATAAGACAAAGAGATATACAAAATATATAAGCAAAACGAAAGCTTAATATTTGCTACTCAATTTCAGGAGTAAATATCTGACTTAAGCATCGGAGAGTCTTTGCAGATGGCCACCCCCGCCTCTTCGATCCGACCTGAAGTCAAAAGCACACTAAGATAGCTATGATACGTGGACAGTTGGTTGGTACAATATCAGCAGTTCAGAGACACGTTGACAACTGGTAAGAATTGCACCAACATCTTGTATATCCATTAAATTTGCTTTTGTAACCAATAGACGGTAGTCAAAGTGCTTCGCTGGCAGTACAGTCAATGATCAATTAATTGCTTAAAATAGTTATCATCGTGCTAACAGGAGGTGGTTAGACACTTGATCTCTCAATAATGAGGTATGGAGTTCAAATTGTCACTGTCGTGACGGTCAAATATTTACGAGGAATCCACTTAAAAAGAAATCTATTAATCAACACAGGTAAATTCACTCGATTACGCTAGACTCTAACTTTATAACCTTTTTTTGTATTATTAAAAGATCTAGAAATTACTTGAAACAGTTTTAAACCTTTTGGCCTTCACCACCGTGCTCTATATATCCTACAGGACAAATTAAGTGATGAATATTTTTCTCACATGCTTTTCGTGAGTTTACGTTGCGTGCGTATGCTATGCACACACCCAAATCGTCTCTTGTCACGAGTTTACATTAGTATATATATGGAATTGTCGCATTAGTTGAGACTCCTGAGTAGTAGCTTTGTCTCGAATCATGACGACTTAGAGACCCATAAGGGCAGATCGAGTGATCAGGTTCAGAGTCTGCTCTTAAGAGGTGTGTGTTCGACTTCTCATGGAAACTTTTGTCATCATTGTGATGAATGAATCAATCAAATTTTCTTGTATTTTGCCCATCATATGTGAAGATTTTACACTGATCCTCCTCTCTTTCTCCCACCACTTCCTCCCCCATAAACCAAAATCCCCCTTTATCAACGTTACATTAGAAAACGAAACGAAACGAAACTCAAACGACCCCGCCTGCAATAGAGCACTCAATTCGTGGCGACACCCCAAGAAGTCGAATGATCGTTAGGACTCATTTCTTCGACTATTATCAATTCAAGGGTGAAAAAGCTTGGCAAAAAGAAGCTCATTCCAAGTATCTTGAAGGCCAGGTAAACACCAATGGACACAATCCGCATAGCTGACGGGATTGGCCAATTGCTCAGGAGTTAATGGACTCCACTGCTTCTTATAGATTGACGTGTGTGCGTCTTTGCGGTAGCTTGAGAGTTGGGTGATGTTGAGGAATGTAATGGGAAACTTTGACTTACTGAACACTTCTCCAATCACTTGCATTACACTTTTCCGGCTATCCGAACCCCAGTAATTTGGATCTTCTATCATTCTAGTTTCGTTGTAGCAATTCCGTCCTGGTTCACCACCCCAATCTATGCTCCTGCCAAAAAAAAAAGGACCAAGTTTAGTTTCTAATTCAAATACATGAATTTTTGTGAAATGGCTACGTCTACTTTCTATTTATGTGCGCGTCAGAGTGTGAGCTTGTTTTGAAATGTATGCTGTGTAGATGAATAATGTTACGTCCTTTGAAATAGTATGTCTAACAGTGTCAGATTCTGTAACGTAGATGAATAATGTTACGTCCTTTGAAATAATTTGATTAAGGTAAGAACGTGACTGGGAGAGTAAACATGAGCTAATCCATCTTTTTAAACATAATTTCATTGGTTAGCGTGGGTAGAATTCAAATTTTCGTGCAAGTTCTTTTGAGGTATTTCTCCTCAATTATTCCCATAAGTATTATATAACCAAAGTGCGGGATACAGACTAAGCAAGAGAGAGAGAGAGAAATCTTACTTTGCATGAGTAGGTGACATGCTTGTGAAGAATACCCTTGTCCTTTTAGGGTCCATATTGATCCGCACCCATCTCAACATACTCTTCATCGCCATACGATAAGCATCTTCAGTTGTCAGCTCAACAATATCTTTCACCTCATCATCGAAAGATCCGCGCCTTTAAAGAAGCAAGAAGGAAATAGTTAGACCAGTTGTTGAGCTAGAGCTAACTAACATTATTAATTGGACAAATATTTTAGACCCAAGAGCAAGAAATGTACAAGATTTTCATTTTCAAGCCGGTCATCCACCACAGGTAAGTGTTAAACACCATTATATCAACTCCCTTCCAGTGTTTTCCATGCTTATTGATAGACCCTTTCCTCACAATCCTATCAGATACCCTATGGATGACAGCATCATCAGAATTTGATTCAAGAATAAACGGTGCCCAATAGAACTCAATTGTGGCATTATATTCCTGAACAGCAAAAAACAACAGAAAACAGTTAGTAAAACAATTTTACAAAATATGGAAGCCTGAAAAAAAAAGCCGTTTCCAAGTAAAGAATCTAAAGTCACCTTGAGACTGAAAACGGTCAATGAATCAAAGGTTTCCATGGATTTGGCATCTTCAGGAATGAGTTTGTGAAGAAGACAAATCATGGAGACGTATTGACCCCTGTTCAGAGAATCTCCTACATACATCATCCGCTTCCCTCGTAGGGTCTCAAGCATCAGCGTGGCATTAAACCTTTTAAGATTAACAAGGTTATTTATTTTTTTTTTTTTTTTACTATAAAAAAATGTGCATGATAAATTTTCATTGGCTAAATTGTGTAAAAAAAAAATACTTACTAGATTGGTACCATACATATATATATATATAGGTTGCCAATTCAATAGGTATTTTTTTTCTTTACCTATAGGTAGGTATTTTTTCTTTAGCCGTTGGATCACTATCTAATGGTGATTCTATAGCTATAATGAAGTACATGAAAAGACGTGCATTATTAATGATCTTTCTCTCTCTTACTTTTTACAATAAAAAAATGTGCATGCTAAATTTTCATTGGCTAAATTGTGTAAAAAAAAAATACTTACTAGATTGGTACCATACATATATATATATATAGGTTGCCAATTCAATAGGTATTTTTTTTCTTTACCTATAGGTAGGTATTTTTTCTTTAGCCGTTGGATCACTATCTAATGGTGATTCTATAGCTATAATGAAGTACATGAAAAGACGTGCATTATTAATGATCTTTCTCTCTCTTACTTTTTACAATAAAAAAATGTGCATGCTAAATTTTCATTGGCTAAATTGATACCTATGTATAGATAAAAAAAAAACAAATACCTACTGGATTGGTGCCCATATATATATATATATATGTATATATATATATAACATGAAAGAAACTCAATTAACAACAATAAATATTTGCTAATGCTTTAGCTCTGGCCTCTTTGGAGGACCTTAAAAAGATCTCATAAAGTTTATACTTTTCTATCTGATCTCCAAGGCTTAAAAATGAGTACGTATATGTACCTTTTCTACACTTCATTCTAGTAAATATCCAATTTTTAATATCAATTTTACTCGGGGGATAATACTAATTGATATACTAGATTCCTATTACATACAAAGTTTATCAGTTAGTAACAGTATACTCTACATGTAAACAGATTTATTGATCTTTTAGCAATAAAAGCCAAACGAATGTCATCTACCCTAGTAGGTGTCAAAATTAGCCATTTTCGTAAACGTCCCTTAATAGTTCACACAAGTTTCGGCCGAACTATAAGAAACGAAAATGGCCCAGATCCAAAAAAGCCTGTAGCCTCCGTTGGGCTACCCCTGACCCTAAAGGCCCATGATCTTTGTCTCAAGCCTTCTCAGAAGAAGGCAACATTCTAACAAGGATTTGCATACGGCTTGACCAGTACCCCAAAATGAAGATGAATGAAGTTCAAAACATCTTTTGTTTGTTTCCCAAGAAAATAAATTAGGTCTGGCTTTGCTGAACTGGAATTAGCGAACCAAGAGGGGTACCAAATCATTTGAAGGATTTAAACCCATCAAGGACATTCTCCAGACATATTCCTAATCCTCAACATGTCATGTTTTTAGGCCCAAAAAAAAAAAAACACCAAAAGCAAACTTCGCATGTGGGCTCACGCGCAATAAATAGCAGCGACTGACCCAACTTAGCCCCACCTCAAGAGGGACAGGCTTTCGGAACACTCTATTACCATTAACTGACACGTGGGTGCATACTAGGTTCAACCCAAATCCCTCCTTTACTTGTCACGCATTGACCAGTGCTGCCACGCACTGTGTATCATAATGTCGCATTAGTCTGCTCTAAGTTGATGTAATATGGAAAGTTAGGAGAAATGCAATCTAGTCTTATTAATCACTCAATTTCAAGCCAAAGAGTGCACCAAATTCTAACTCAACAAATCTGTTTAGGTCTTATTACGCAGACCATTACGGACAGCCCAAACCTAATCCCAAATCCAACCTGGACCACGTCAGCTCAGCCGTCCTGCATCCTAAGTGATGACCAGCTCTCAAACTAAAGAGAAACAACATAAAATGTATAGCACCAAAATGTTGACCATCCCGATTAACTAAGACCCGCTAAAAAACTCAACACGTGTACGACCACGATCGTTTGATTGCCCGCAAACCGGTCCAATGAATAAAAAAAAAAAAAAAAGAACCGGTTTGGCAAATGAGACAAGAAACAATACTAATTCTTGGCGTTGTCGGTGAGTTTGCACAGAATCGAACTTTTTCGAAAACAGTAATCGATTCCCAAGACGACATTTCAATCATAGACCCCATTATGAACATCTCAAAATTCCCCAATTAATCAAAATAAACTAAACTCTCACTCCCATCTTGCATCTTCGTGATTAAAGATTTTAATCCAAAAATTTAAACTTGATTAAGATTCAATTCATGATCCCAGCTCAAGCAATGTTCGGGGGACACTAATTTGAGTTCTTACCTGGGAAGATCACAGCCATGAGGTTGCCATCTCCAGTGCTGATAATCGGTCTCGGGTCGACCATGTTCGATGCAGGTCAGCTGGGGCTGTATGTACGGACAATCCGACTCGTCGTAGAGCGGCCGAGACTCGTCGTAGACCCACCTCCCGCTGAAAACGTCGCAACCCTCCTCGGTTCTACCGATGGCGAAGGGAAGGGTCTTCGCTTTCTCTCTCCTCCTCTTCTTCTCGACCCCGAAAACTGAACCCGCTTCAGTAAACCACGGTTTCTAATTAAAAAGAATTGAAAAATAAATAAATAAA
>JXTB01000006.1:2434074-2458759 GCA_002914805.1 Parasponia andersonii
AAAATATACTAATTTTTTTTTCTTATATACTAAATAATAATGAACAAAAGATATTTTTTTTTTCATTTTATACATTTTTTTTTCTTTCTTAGTTTTTCCTTCCTTCCTTCTTTCTTTCCTTTTTATCAAACATAGCCAAGTTAAGAGGAAAATGAAATAAAATAAAATGAACAGGTCATTGTCCTGTCCTTTCCCATTTTCTGTGTTGTTTTTTAGGTTTTAAATTAGGGGAATTAATACATAATGTCATAGTAGTAATTATCGGAGAATCCAGTCAGATAATGACATTTTCTTTGTCATCAAAAATGGAAAAGAAAAGAAAATCCAAACTCATAAATAGGTTTTTCTTTTATATTGTAATTTCTGTTTTTTTTTCCTCCTCTTTTGGTACTTGTATGTATGAGACTCGAGAGTCAACTTTCAATTTTCAATTTTGATCTATAGAAGAGGCAAAAATCAAAGGAAGGGCGTGATAAGGAAGTGCAGTAGTGGGCGGTACATGATGGTGTACTTAGAAAATGGAGGCTATAATTTTGCTTGGCTTCTAAGCTAGCCAAGGGTGTCAAATTTAACATTGAAATTCATTTCCTATGCTAATGCAGCATCATCATCACATTTTTATTAATAATGACTAATAGAATTTTTTAAAATTAAACAAATTAAAGGATGAAAATGAGTTTTTTATTTAATAAATTATGGGTAGGCTCTGGTAGAGGGTAATAGGATAATTGGTAAGATTTCAGCTTCAAGTGGTTGGGACTCACCTGCTTCCTTTCTCATTTCTTACCGAAAACTTAAACTATACCATTTAGCTGTAGGCTGTCACTCACAGACAACCAGAAACTGATAATGGTAATGTGTCAACTTAAAAAAAAAAAAATAATTAGATAAATATAATTTATGCAACTATTGATTAGTAACCCTTAATTTAATTAACTACCACCTAGTAGTGACTATTTAGTAACAAATTATGGCATCAGACTTGGGCGGTTTTCTTTGTCAGAAGCTAATTACAACATCATTAATGTTCTTCTGTGTCATTGCAAAGAAAAGGGAATCAAAGAACATTAATTTTAAGAAATTGGAAAGTACGTAATCAATTATTTAAGCAATCTTTTTAGGAAAAATATTATCATCTAGTTGTGAAAATCCACTTTGAAAAATGGGGGCGTTAGCTAGCACAACTCAATATAAAGTATTTCCATTTTAAGGAAGGACCAACCAAAATCTGAAGCTTCAAAGTTTCACATAAGAAAAAGACTTGAAACATATGATCATTGATCAAAACTTCCTTCCGAGTAAACTTCTTCCCTGGTGAACCTATTGTTTATAACGCTTAAGCTCGTTTCAGCTGGTTGAGGTGCTATTCAGGAAGCCTAGCAATGTTGTATCAGCTATGCTTTATCCAGGTTCAGTGATTTAGAAACTTTTCATATTTCTTGAAATTCGTCGCAACCATTTTTTTCAACACAAATATGTAAAGAGTTAAAAAAAAAATTAAAAACATCCCCACATTTGTCAAGGATTCTGATCTTACGCTTTGACTCTTGTATATTGGTATTGTTCAGTATGTTTAAATTGGTTTCACCAAAATTAGCGATCTAAATACTTGTTTGGCAACATTTACATAACAAGCACAAAGACCTTTTTTTTTTTGGGGGGGGGNGAAAATGAAATTGTGATCCATATTGCCGTAGTGAAGTGAAGACATATCACATACTAGTAGTGCTCATTTCTTTTCTTTTTTTTTTTTTCTGAGGGGAAGTACTGCTCATTTCTAAATGACAAATAACATCATGATCATATGCAATCAATTGTTTCAGAAAAATCTCTACGGTTAAAAGTACATATTTGTTTACCTACTGCAAAATCCCCTAAAATATGATCTTGATATAAAACAAATATATAACTGACCCAGTTTCTCATCCTGGATCCACCATTGGAATTTCTTTCACTTTCTTTTCCAAATAGAAAAAAATCTGAACCAGAAGTGGTTAAAATTAGATACAAATCCTCTGTAGGAGTAGAATATAGGTGTCAATAAAAAAAAATAAAAACAATAACTAATACATGTCAATCCAAATTCTTCAAAAAATCTTGTGTTTTCTTTAACTACTACATATATTAAACCACAAAAGAGCTACTATATCCAAAATTGTCTAAACCAGACTAATAAAATTTCAGTATTAGAACATCTCCAAAAAGTTTTTAAAAAAAACAAAAAACAAAATCAAAATAAAATTGAGTATTAACAGATAAGAAAAATGCTAACAATGGTTGAATTAAAATTCCATGGAAGGGGGCAATCGACTGATGGGGTCTGGTCCACAAAAGTGATATTGTGGTGCAAGTCCTGGTTCTGCTACATATTCTAGAGATTGGTTTCAATGACAAAGTGGACTCTAAAATAGTAGGCTGCTTCTAAAAAGATACTCAACTTGTACTTTGGTGCCGAAGTGCTCATGTCTGAGAAGAAATTATGCAAAATGAACTCACCACACGAAAACATATGAGCTCAGAAGTTGACAGAAGAATACGAACTCCGGTGACCTTGAGAAGGTCCCCTGAATTTTCTTACAAGAGATGCAAAAAGACTCTGCAACAATAAACCAAAAAAAAAAAAAATTGTTCAACTTAAATAACTGTCACAGAGATTATAAGAAAGAACTGAAGGTAGAGGAGTATTGAGAAACACATTAAAATACCTGCGTTCTTTGGGATAAGCTGGTCCAAAACTCCAAATTTGGAATTACCTTGAAAAGAGAGGGATGGACATGTCAATATTTTTACAAGCAGAAGAACGCAAAAGCATGAGAAGTTCATGGGTGCTTGCATTAGAACAATTAATGTTATTTTTCCAGAGTAATATGACATCATATAGATTGCTTCTATGAACTTGAAACGTAATGAATGTAATGTTCCAGAAGTATGCTATTAGAATGAATCAAGAAAGCCAAGAATGGTTGAATCTGACACCATAATGAAATGAAGAAATTCTAGAAAGGATCTTTTGCTGTATTTGTCCGCAAGCTTTAGCACAATTGGGGAGGGAGTAGGAAGTACAAGTCATCACATTGGACATACAATGACTCGAATAATATGATCCCTAGATAAAACCTCAATTATGTAGAGGTGCTTGCTATACGATAGTTTCCCACTATTTATGAAAGCAATTTACTTTTGAGTACTCACTTCTGTGTGTGTGTACATATATATATATTTATATTTTACATATATATATCATTTTCTTCTAGTACAATGGGAATTATTAGTATAAAGACACTTTCTCAAACATGCTAGTTGTATATACCCCTTCTACCTTCATTACAAGCCCATCCATCATTGCACATCGTATTATAGGGGCTGATATTGTCACAACTCCATCCAAGTTATTATGAAATTGTTAGATTCCTTGATGCATAAACCTTGAGAAGATACAATCCCATATCATAACATTCAGTAGCAAGTAATGGGCTGAAGAACCCATGAATTCAGCAGAGACATACGTACGTTGGCGTGTGTGGATAAAATCATGTATAAGTTGACAACCATAACAAGAAGCTCAACTTAGCAGAGAAAACATACATCTATACCACGAACGCCTTGGAAGTAACGGTAAACTGTACCAGCCAGCAGATAAGCTCCAAAAAGGCATAAGACACTGAAATCAGAGAAGTCAGTTCATGACTCATTAAATTTTAGAGGTAGGCCAGATTTTATGTTCTAAAATTAAAACCCTTACATCAATATGAAGGTGCTAAACCAGCTCCACCCTTTTCCATGAATTTCCACAACCTCAGCACAACCAGAAGGATGTCTTAGCACTGTAGCCTGTCAGAAAAGTCGAATTAAGATAGGAAGAGTGTTTTTTATAAGACAAAAAAACTGAAAACTGAAACTGAGACTAAAACTAAAAACTGAAAACAAAACATGAAAATAACTGAACATTTATTCCATGGAATTTCAAAACCACCATCACATATATGCAATAAAGTTGACTTCGTGCTACAGCAATGGCATAAAGCAATTGTAAACTCATCCTATACCCTCCACTACCAATATCCCCTACTTTTTTTTTTGGATACAATTGTTAGGTTAATATGGGGAGGGGGAGAAGGATGGGGATTGAACCCCAAACCTCATACTCCTCAAAGAGGAGCTTTTGCCACACGAGCTACTAGCTAGCTCATGGTACCAATATCCCCTATTAAATATGCTCAAGAATGACAAAAAGTAAATAATAAAACAGCACCAGAATTTGTGAAGTGGACAAACTCCATTCTGAATTGCGTAAAATCTCAATCAGATTGGTCCAGTTATAAAACTTTCCTAGAGACTCACTGACTGAATCACCTAACTTGAAGCGGGTTTTTATTTATTAAACCAGGTAGGAGGAGTAAGAAATCTACCAGCATATAAGTTTAAACCTCAGATAAAGAATTTTTCTAAAGATTTCTCCTTTATGATGTTTCCTGGCATACATACAAGTTATTGCCACTTAGGCTGGAGGCTATGCCTTTCCTTAGATGGTGAAAAGTGATTTCTATGAGAGGCTGTCAGAATCGTTATCAGTAGCAGGAACCAAAAATCAGCATTTCTTTTCCTTTCACGAAGAAATATTTTTGAGTTAAAGCACGTACATAATCACATGCCCCAGTTTGATCCAGCAAATGTGGTCCCTGAAAAGAAAAAGATATGATAGCCACCAATAAGGTACTAAAACTCTAGGATATTGTCGATCACAATAATTGTAAAGAAGCTGCTGCTACCTGAACTCCTTTTACATCACAAATCACAGATACCGTAAGTGAACAGTTGGGCTTTACACTTGACATCTTAACAATGACACCCTTGAGAGGATTCTTCTCGTCTGCCAAATTATGATTCGATACTACTGTTAGTATCCTAAATTTGATATCCAAAAGTACAAAATGCCAAATCAAAGTAAAATTCTTTTAAAGCATTAATTCTATGCACAAATTTGAAGGAATACCAAAGAACCAAAGAGGAACCTACCAATAACATTTATGTTTATGCTTGAGGCATAAGTAAAATTCTTTTAAAGCATTAATTCTATGCATAAATTGGAAGGAATACCAAAGAACCAAATAGGAACTCACCAATAATGTTAATGTTTATGCTTGAGGCATACCCGATGGTAGTGCATAGAGGGTAACCTGTATCAAGCATGGATCCAATTACAACAACAATATAGTACAGCCATATCCAAAGCACTTTACGTTCCAATCTTTTCCTGATATGACAGATTTATAAGAAGGCAAAAGAGGTAGACCCTCAAGCACATGAGAACTACAAAAGCTTCATCTCAACCATGAAGGACTACCGCAATTTTTAGACTAAACAATTAATTCGATTACTCCAGCACTTGCTCACATTACTTATGCACAGTTTGGAATAATGAAACAGAATCCGAAGGACACTTTTCCAGATTATCAACATGCAAACAGTATAAAGAAACAATACAGTAGAAGCCTCAAAGAATCTTTACCCTCTACATTTTGAGCCATAAGTGCACTACAATCCATGCCACAGCGTGATGGGCCCCCACAATCCTACAATATCAAGTAGAAATAAACTATAAAAGCAGGACCTTTTTAGTAAATTTGTGACATTAAAATGCATTGCCTCTATAATTTCAATTTGCGAAATAAGATCTGGAACAAACCTGACAAACCTATTTTCACTTTGTCTAAGGCCCAGGATTGGAAAAGAACATTACCAATTAAACTGGTGACTAACTACTGATGCATCATATTAGATTTATGAAACATAAAGAATACGAAGTGGCCTCCGCCCTATATAAAAAAGGAAGAAAAAGATTTAAGACTAAATCAATTTGTAAGACTTGAGAGACGTTACCCAGCAGTCAACACATGTAGGTGGATCATGGTTAAATACCATTCCATCGCAAAGCTGCACGTGAAGAACGGTGAAGAAAAACTCAACATAAGTAATTACGGATTTCCAATAAACTGAAGAAGTCTACGATTTCTAACAAAAAGCTTTGTTTCAAAAAAGAAAAGAAAGACAAAAATGACAATGGTTTCGATCAATGCGTTTGAACTTAAGTCTAGAGAAGTTCTGTTTCAGTTCAACCCAGTTTGTTTTAAGTCCCTAGCTACAAAGCCCGAAAGTCTAAAATACAAAAGAAAATAGATGCCTTGTTGTTCAAAAGAAAGCTTAAAACTCAGCTGCATTTTAAGATTAGTATAGTGATAAGAACAATCAATAGGAAAACAAAGATGTGTGACCTGATGGAGCCAACCTGAAACCATAGCACAGTCTCGTTTACTGCCACCTTATAAAACCTGTAGGAGTGAAAATTAAATAGCAAGAAAAACCCAGTAACCTAATAAGAACCAAACCTACAATATAAACATACGTATCGAAACGCAACCATAAATATGGATTGCTTATCAATTATCCTAGCAACCTACTAGAGCATAGTGTTCCGAACATTTAATGGTCATTCAGACAATCTATTATAGTAAACCACAAAAAATCAAAGAGACACAACCTAAGTTCTCAAAACAATGGGTGTCGGGAATAACTAGTGCTACTACAAAAAAGTTATGAAATTTCCAATAGTTCATACTACTCTAAAATAGCAATTACAGCCAAGAAAAGCTAGATTCAAACCCCAGCTCATAAACCCAGTTCACTGTATTGATAAGATTATCAATATAATACATCTACATAGTAAGAGCGTCAACAACAATTTGCACAAAATGCAAAGACCAATCAACAACGCATGAAAATAGCGTACACCCATATCAACCCAAATTACAGGTACCAAATCGAAATCCACAAAAATGGGCAATAACCCAGTAAAGAAGAGAGCACAGATCACAGATATGAAATAGTAATCAATCATGAAAAATGAAAAGTAATAATAATAATTGTAGAAATAAGTAAGAGAAAATGAGAGTAGTACCCATCTTCGCTGAGGACGCCATGAGGGTATTTAGGTAGAGGAGAAGCCAAGCTGAAGTTGTAGAGCTTGTTGCGGTCGCTAACACTGAATTCGCAGATGGCCGAGGCTGAGTTAACTCGGTATGAAATCGTTGCAAGAACAATAAGCCATTTCAGTAAATCGATCCCAATTACCATATTTTCCTTTTGTTCCCAAATAAAAATAAAAAAAACAAGCTCGAATTGGTTCTCTCAGGTTTTGTATGGATTGTATTTAGAATTATAGAAGCAAAGTCTGTCCCTGCCGAGACGCAAGAAATTCCGCGGTAAGTTAAATATAAAGTATAGAAAATATTGATACAGAAAAACTTTTCTTTTCTTTTAATGCTGCAATTTAGTAAAAATAATTACTTATACATTTTGTAAATTGCATGTATATTGATATTTTTCTATTTATTAACATTTCTTATTTTGTTCCTTAAACTCCTTGGTTTAGGAGTATTTCCCACTTATTCTTTTTTATTCGAAATGAAACTTTGCAAATCATTCGTATTTTAGGAGTGTGCAAATCAAATATTAAACGCAATAAAATAATTCAGTTTTCCAATTGTAACACTAAAAATCAGTATTATCATTTATCAACAATAAAATCACTTTTCCAGAACGACATTTTTCAGAAAAAAGGTAAGAAAGAAAAGCCGGGCTTTGGGCATGAAAGGAAGAAGATTTTTAAACACAAACAACATGTTTTCAGACATAAAAATAAAAAATGATAAATGGACTTTTTCTTTAATTCTTTTTTTAAAAAAATTAAGACTTAATTAATAACTTATTAAAAAATATTACATATTATTATCCGATTCGTATCTGACCTTATTCATTAAAGATTATAAAATTTCATACTTACTTATTTAAATTTAATAATAAAATCACAATTAATAATATTTTTATCACTTTAACTAACTCATTTTGTGGTATTGTTTTTATTTTAATAACAGCTCAACTAATACCAATGATTTTTTTTTAAGGGGAATACCATGATATTTTTAATATTATACCACAGCATGAAATTTATTTGAAAAAAAAAAATAGTTAAGAATTACAACAGAAATAGCGGCTTCCAACATCTAAACGTCATATACAGATTAAACTACTTGATATATCTAAAAATTTGTTGACAAACGACAACGAACTTTTTACATGCCAAAGCAAACTCCGAGGACCACAACCACATGTTATGTTTAATTAAACTAAAGTCCACAGCAAATGGTATAAATAAGACGACATGTCGTTTAACATCTTACAACGTAAGAACAAAATGTCATTTTTTTTTTTACTTAACCAACATGTCATTTTTATCAATAAGAGATTGCAACTCTATAAAATTAAACAACGTGCGTTTTCGTTCAGTAAAGCACGTTAAAGGGAAACTGTCATTGCACTTAATTTTAGTCCTTGCGGTGGAATATTGATTAAGAGTAAATTGCAAAAATTTACTATAAAGTTTGAGTGCCTTATAATTTAAATTAAGTTGGAATTCTATAAAATAATATTCTGAAATGAAATTCTGAAAATTAATAACATGAATTAATTTTTTGAATAACTTTAATTAATAAAAAATAATAATATCCTCAAAATTAAGGAAAATAATAAGAATTAATCCACTTTTAATAGAGAATATTATTATTTTTCGTAACTAAAATTAGTCAAAAAGTCAGTTAAAATTATTAATTTTTAGAAATTCATCTCATGATACTATTTTATAGAGTCCAAAATTCAGAATTTAAATTGCAATATATTTAAATTTCAAGATATTTTTTTATAATTTACCATATTGGTAAAATGAAACTTCACTTTACAGAATGCTTATTACTTTTATAGGTGTAATTTGGGTGGTTCGTGCCTACCTCAAACCCACACTTTTGGATTTGGGCAGGCTCAGATTTATGTTTTTGGGTTTCATTATATTTCACGTCGGGTTTAGACTTATATAGCTAAAACCCAAATTCCATCCCTAAAAGTTTCAGATTCGATTTTAGGGCCAAGTTTCGAGCTTTACATTAAAATTGAGTTTGATTTTTGGGCTTCTTAACATCAAACTAAAAATATTAAATATGACATAAAAAATACAAAAACAAAAAATTGAGGTAAACAACTATGTCTTGTTTAAAATTTCAAGTTTAATTCATGCTTTATTTTTAATTTTTAATGATTTTTTAGGATTTTCCAGCTTTTAAGATCAGGTTTTGAGTTCTGAGTTTAAGTCAGACTTCGAGCGGGGTTCATATAAAAAATGCTAAGTTCGAATCCGACACTAAGAATAGTAGGTTTCGAGTTGGGAATAGGCCAAGTTCGTGTTAGTCTTTTTTCAAGCAAGCCATTGAGTTTTAGGCTTTCGGGCTACTTTTATACCCCTGCTTTTATATAATACAATAGTTTAGACTGTTAAGCATTGCTGCTACAAAATGCTTATTACTTTTATTTAGGGCCTACATATGTGTTTGAAGGTTAGGTATTGAATTATATCAATGTAGCAACAATTACCTATTTATTATAAATTGTTTTGTTTTTCTTTTTATGAAAATCGACCATGTACAAAGTATGGACTCAATTTAACAGTGTATAATTGTCATTCTAATCAAATAGAGAGCTATATTTAACTGCTATACTTAAGTAAGAAAAACTAATATCAAATCTCACATTTTCCTAATCTTATGCCGAGAACATTCTTATACTTACCTTAGTCATTTGATTCATGGAACCAATAACATTATAAGAGAAATCAACTGAAAAAAAAGAAAGAAAGAATTTTGCTATTATTTCCATACAAAATTAACCATTTGGGATGAGTGAATCATTGTTCAGATAATAGCATTCTCCAATATAAATTGAAAATTTAGAAGATCAAAATGATACAGTAAATATAATTTAGGGCCCATTAATATAATTAACATCATCTTTTTAGTGCTTAAAAAGTAACTCAAAAGTTAAATCCAGTCTTTTCGCACATAAATTCTTTATGAAAGAGTATTTTAGAGGACAACCTATATAAATTAAGGTTAGTGAAACAAATGGTCCCCTAACTATTCAACCAGTTATAGTTTGATTCCCAAAGTTTTAATTTTAGCAATTAAGTTCCTAAATTTTCGATCAAATGTAATTTAGTTCATAGATTATCCAAATCGAAACATACAATTAAATTTCTAAAGGAAAACATACATAAAAAATATGTGACAGTATCTAAAAGGAAATTTAGGAGAAAATAAAATAAATACAAGGATTTGGAGGGAAGAAAAAAATATATTATTTGCATCTTTTAGGGTTATAAATTTAGGAGAAAAAATCGGTAATTATACATTTTTATACTCAAATTACTCCTTGAATACACTTTTAATACTACCATTACTATTCATGTGTATTTTCCATCATAAATTTAATAATATATTACAATTTGGATAATTTAAAGAATAAATTGCATAAAATTAAAAAGTTCAAGAGCTTAATTAACAAAATTAGAATATTAGAGATCAAATTGTTTCAAGTTGGATAGTTTAGAGAAGATCCGTTTGTAACATAAACTTATAAAATAAGTTATACTCAGATCATGAAAATACAGGACACTAATGCTCGACAATGTGAAAAGACAATTTTATAGATAATTTTTAAAGTGAATTTTTCTACAATTTTAATTATGAAGTTTGAATTTTGTAAAATAATATAATCAATTGAGAATTTTGAAAATTGATCAATTAGGTTTAGTTTTTGAATAATTTAGACGAATAAAAGATAATAATATTATCAAAATTAAAGTAAAGAATAACGAACAATCTAGTTTTAGGAAAATTCAAGTATGAGATGGGCAAATTCTCTCCAGCACGTAAGAGTATTTTCTTGGATAATACAATGGCTATTAATTGGTCAAAATCTCAAAAGCTAATATAGCTCAGAAAACCTAAAAAAAGTAAGAGAGAAAAAATAAAAAAATAAAAAAACAACCACCAACCACGTTTTTCCCTCCGTCTCTCTAAATTCTCAAACTTCTGGTAGCCTCTCTTACTTCCTGTAGAGTTTCCCTCCCTCGTCGTCGATTAGAGCATTTTTTTTTTAGTTCATCTTTATTTTTTAAGAATATATATTTTTGTCTTCCTAATAAAATTGTAATTAAAAGAGATCAATCTGAAGATGGCTTTTGGGTGTCTTTAGAGACCATGGGTTAAGAATTAGCTTGAAAACTTTTATCTAGTGTCATTAGAGACCATTGGTTAAGAATTAGCTTGAAAACTTTGAGAGATAAAGTAGTCAATTGAAAGGGTAGTCAGATCTTACGAGATTAAAAAGATTGAATTTGATTATTTTAATTTTTATTTATTTATTATTTTTGCCATGGAAGAACTTGCATTGCTTTGAACTCACAAAGATGGAATTGGTTCCTCTTTTTTTTCATCTTGTTTATTTTCTTGAATATTAAAGACAAAAATTATATCCGTCTTCATTCGAAATCCATTAGACGAGAGAGAATTAGATCCAAAGTATAACATCATACTATTGAAAGTCTTTCTGGGATCTCATTCGAAAGAAAAGACAAAAGTCCTTTTATGATACTTACTCTTTTCAAATGGGTATGAAGCGAAAATTTGAGATTTTTTCCTTTTGATCATAATCAAAGGCGTTTAATTATCTATCTATTTATATATTTTTGAAAGAGAATCAAAGGCATTTCTGATATATTTTATCAACCGAGGTCAGTTAAAAAATTCAATATTTGTCTAACAAAGGGCCACAAAGGAGAGAATTAGTCGATTTTAATCCTATGTTTCTACTTTGTTTCACAAAGAAGTTGTTTATTTTTTAGTTTTAATAAACAAAATATTATTTTTTAGTTACTATAAGTTGTAAAAAGTCAGTTTATAGTATCGATTTTTGCAAGGGTTTTGACATGATTGGCCACTGAGTTTTTCGTAAATTGGCATTTTGGTCTCTAAGAAAATAAATTTGGCAATCAAATCCTTATATTAAGAAAAACGTTCTAATTAGCCCTAAATCAGTAATAGGCGTTAAATTACGAACGAAATTTGTCATGTGATCGACATGTACCTTGTTTGCTAAAGGCATTTTCGGTAATCCAAGTGACAAAAGAAAGTGGGTTACTAATCGAGAGATTGTGGGAGATGATCCCATTTCAATTTAACGGTTATGGCTCATAAGTTAATCACCCAAAGAAACGAAGAGTTCTCCAACACTTGGTGGCTCAGATCATTACTCTTCTAAGATGGCAATTCTGCACCTTGAAGAAGGAGGAGGAATACCAACTTATGGTAGTTTTTTATGAACCTATTATCGTTCTTCTTGGATTTTTAGTTATTGATTGTAGCATTATCCTTAAGTCTACTACTCTAAAAAGAAAAAGAAAAAAAAAGATTGTAAAATGATTTTTCAAGAGCATACAAATGAAAAAAATATATATGTTTTTCTTTCGTATTTTTTTAAAAAAATAACCATTATATTTCTTTATGCAAGAATATAATCCTAATGTAAACATATTTTGTAAAATAGAATAGAAATTATCTAATTTCTTGTATTTTCTACTAATCATTATCTTTTTGTTTTTTTATTTACAACAAGATATGTATTGGCTCTTTTGAATGTTAGAGTTAATTAAAGAAAAAATTTGACTAACAACAAGATCCTAATGTTTTTATATTTTTTAATTTTTTTTTTTTGTTATTATATTGAGAAAAGAAGAAATAGATCTTTGGTAACAATACTTTTATTTTACTTAATTTTTTAAGTGTTATGAATATTGGTGAATTTAATTTGAGATCTTTTTACTCTTTTCATAATTTGTATTTAGTAGCGGTGATTTATTTGCCTGAATCAATATATATATATATATATATATATATATATTTACACATATATATAGTAAATCTAGATGACTTTTGACTCTACTTACAGTGGATATAATGTTTATATATCTATTGTTTTTTCAATTTTTTTAACTATTTATTGGTACAATCTAAATGTTATCATCTTTTTCATTGATTTTTTTTTTTTTTTTAGGTAATGCAGAACCGAAAGAAAGAGAAGCATTTACATTGCGAATTTACTATGTAGGAGACATATTTCTAAGGAATGGTACTTTGCATTATGAGAGAGGTAAAGTGCGTCAGTATGATCGGTGCTCACTTGATTACATAAGTTTGCAAAAATTAGATCAGTTCATGCTCGATTTAGGTTATGTGAAAGATGTTGAGAAAAAATACTACTACATACCTAATAACAATGGTAATGTGGTCAAGTTTGAAAGCATTACATTTGATAAGGTTATATTGCCTATGTCAAAAATATTAGATGGTAATTGGGTTGCAACTTTGTATGCTGTTATGTCAATTCCTTTTATAGGAGTAGATTTTAACCAATGTAAGGATGTCATCGAGACAAGACTTGTTGAAAAAGAATTTCTGTCTTTTAATATTGATGATTATGAATTCACTTTTGAAGGTTCAGTGTCAAAAGTTGAACCAACTAAAGTCCTAATATCTGAGTTTGAAATCGAGATGGGAGTAATGTTGAACTTAGAGTAGAAATTGAAGTTGTAGAAAATAATTTAATTGATTCAGGTTTTGAGCAATCCGATGATGAGATACTATATGAAAAGAAAAAGGCTCTAACAACTAGTGCAGCAAGTAGTTCATTGCCTCCACCTGAGACTTATACGAGCTCTGATAGTGACATAGAATATGATGAGTTAATTAGCAATTGTGATTCAGAAGATGAGGGACGTAAGAGGAGAAATTCCGAATTCAACCTTGATTGTGACATGGCTAATCTTGTGTTCAAGATTGGTATGCTATTTCCATCTGTTGATTCTTTTAGGGATGTCATGAAGGAGTATGGTATTATAGCACATAGAGGGATAAAGTTCAAATAAAAATGAGAAAAAGAGGGTTAGAGCAACTTGTAAGGATGGTTGCGGTTGGATGGTTTTTGCATCTCTAATTGATAAGAAAGGAACTTTTAAGATTAAAATATTCAATAACACACTACTTGTGGTAGGTGTACAAGAACAAGTATGTTACATACAAGTGGCTTGCTAATAAATTTGAAAAGAAATTGAGAGCTAACCCGAAATGGCAAAGGGATAGTTTTTCAGAGAAAAATAGAGATGAAACTGTAGGCAATGTTTCAATTTGAAAGTACTACAGAGCTAGAATTCTGGCCATAAAGAATATCCAAGGACCAGAAGACCAATAATACTCAATATTATAGGATTATTATGAAGAATTGAAGACCTCCAACTCTTGTAGTACTGTCTTTATAAAGTGTAACTTAGAGATAGATAAACCTATTTTTGAAAGACTATATGTTTGTCTAATAGCTTGTAAGAAAGGATTTTTAGCTAGTTGTAGACCATTAATCACTCTAGATGGCTGTCACATCATAGGGCATCACGAAGGTCAACTATTATCTACAGTAGGAATTGATCGGAATAATTTTGTGTTCCCGATTGCATATGCAATTGTAGAATAAGAGAATAAGAATTCATGGAGTTGGTTCTTGGATTTTCTCAAAGATGATCTCCAAATTGGAAATAACCATAAGATACATTGGATGTCCAATAAGCAAAAAGGATTGACTGAAGCAATAAAAGAAGGATTTAAAGGCTCAACTCATAGGTTTTGTGTGAGGCATTTATATAACAACTTTAAAAAAGATTTTAAAGGTCTTACTCTTAAGCAAATCTTGTGAAATGTCGCAAAAGCAACCATGGTTCATAGGTATAATTCCTCTCATATTTTCTTACTATTTTTTTTAATTTACAAGTACAGTTAGTTAACCATACTGAATGAGTTTTGTTTACTTTTTTTAAAGAAAATTCTTTTTGTGCTAGGTTTGAGGCTGAAATGGAGAAGTTAACAATTCAAGATGGAGCTGTATTTAAGTGGATGGCTACTAAAGACCCAAGTCATAGAGTAGGTCACATTTTGAAACTGCTCCACATTGTGACATGTTGTTAAATAACCTATGTAATTCTTTCAATATAGTAATATTAGATGCTCGTGATAAGCCAATACTTACTCTCTTAGAATTTGTTAGAAGGCATATTATGATGAGATTCGCTTCTAAGAAAAAGAGTGTATCTAAGTGGCACCGTGATATTGGACCAAAGATTTTCAAGATCCTTAAAAAGAACAAGACTATAGCTATACATTGTATTCCAGACTATTGTGGTGATGATAAGTTTGAAGTAAGATATTTTAATGGTGATAGGTTTTATGTTGATCTAAACTTGCAAACATGCAGTTACCATAGGTGAGATCTCACCAGGATCCCATGTCCTCATGCTATATCTTGCATGGAAGACAAGGACATTAAATCTACTTTCTTTGTTCATGAATGCTACAACAAAGAAACTTATTTAAAAGTTTATTCCCATGTTGTTAATCCTTTGAATAGTCCTGAAGCATAGAGGAAAATAAGTTATGTTCCTCCTATAGCTCCAGAGTTTAGGTGACAACCTGGTAGACCACAAAAATTAAGGAGGATGGAGCATGATGAATTAGAAGTCCTTAGTACTAAACTATTAAGCTTCGGAGGACCAAAAAAATTAAAAAGTGTAGCATATATCATATAGAGGGCCATAATAAGGTCTGCCCCAAAAAAGGCTCGTAATCACCAACTACTACGATCCAAGTTCAAGTCACTCTAATAGAGAATGCCACAAAGAATCCAATCATGAAGGCTGCAAAGAAGCCAACTAAAAAGGCTATAAAGAATCCTACTCCAAAAGCTAATGAGCATAATACTAAAAAAGTTGAGAAATTACAAATTAATTCTTTTATATAGTATAATATCACTTTATATGTTTACTTCTTTACTTTTATTGAATTTATTGCAATGCAGGCTTGAAAGAATCAAGGAGTAAAGATTGTTGACAATGCTATAGCTTCCAAACCCATTCCTGCAGTCACCAAAGCAACTGAAAATAGGAAAGGGAAGGAAATGCCATCTACTAGATATACATGACCTTAATTTTGAAGATCGGATTTTTTTTTTTTGAATGTTTATTGGAAATAGTAAATTTTTATAAAGTATAAACAATGATTGATGGTCTGCTAAGAAATTAACTAAAAGAGAGTAGGTATATTTTGTAAAACAATGATTACAAAATTGTGACTGAATAATGTTGAATAAGTTTATTTTTTAAACAAGTGGGGTACAAAAATTCTTTCGTAAACATGTTGATGTCCATAGAAAAGGACTATTGACGAATTGATGTAATTCCAGTTTTAATATCAATGGAACCATTTATGATCAATTTTTGAATGGTATTTCGCTTATGAATATTTTCATAATAATTTGAAAAGCTATTAATAGTGGATATAATTTACAATTATCAATGATTAGTTATGTCTACATAAATTATTTTTGGTTCTCTTTTAGATAAAGCAATTATGTCTGAAGTGATATTTAAAGTGTATATTATTACATACACAAAAAGTTGCAAAATGCAATACTCATAATTCTAAAACTCCATTTTCATTGCACATTAGATAGTGTACAAAATTACCAGCTTCTAATTTTCCTTTTCCATTAAACCTTGAAGTACAAAAGCATCTTCTCCTACTACGTATCTACCCAAAACTAACCTGTTAGAAACTAATGGTATAGAAAACATCTTCCGCTATTACATACGTTATCAACAACAGTGAGTCCTAAATGCTTAAACTAAAATATACTATATAGAATCACAAATAAGTAAAAATTACAAATACCAAACTGATCATTTGCACAAAATCATTTTTTTCCTATAAACAAGTCTAATTTCTCATGTCTTCCCAAACTGCAGTCCGATTCCTACCATGAGCAACACCAAAAAAATTATAAAAATTCATAAGACCCTTTCTCATGAGCTTTGCCTCTCAATTGTGTCTTCTAAAACTCTTATTTTCCTTAGCAGTCCAGGAATTATAAGCCTTGAATGTTCACACATTAGTGGATCATGCCACACAAAAAAACCACATCTAGTAGCTCCATTATGCTGTAACAATACAATAAAAATAAGAATGAAAAATTACAGGATATTACATAAAATGTTGCAGCTAATCTCTGATAATATATTAGCAATGAGACTCAATTAAATAAATTAAGCAAAATTAACTCATAAACTTTGTTAGAAAATAAATCCAAAATATTCAACTAAAAATATATAATAACTTTCAATTAATCTTTAACCCAATATATATTTACCTTAATTAGTTTAGTGAATGTGCACAATATAATGCTGAAACAAAACACAAAACAATTGCTTAATTAGTTCTTTTGAGTGAGACCACTGAGAGAGATAAAAACAAATCCCATAACTAATTCCATAGAGAAATTTCCATAATAGATATCCAATAATCCCAACAAAATACAACAAATGATCCCTAAAAATAAACAAAAACTAACATCTGACCATATTAATCATGTTTTCCTTCAAAATAAGAACGAAAAAAAAACTGACAAAAATAATACTTACCCAGTATTCCTCACAACTATTAAAGTGCCGACCCAAATTCCCATCTATCTATGATGTTCTTCTTATGTTTGCCTTCCCACGATAATACATTATTGGTTTTTTGTGCTCTATTTCGTTCAATTCCACCAATTTTGATAAACCCTAAGCCCTAATTTTTCAAGTACTCATTTTCTATCAAACGTTACTTATTTCTTTCTATTTTTCTTTGTTATGCCAAAAATGCTCTCATCAAACAAGGCATATACCCATCACGAGACCAACTCTATGAGAAATTTAACGCCTGGTATTGATTCGGGGTTAATTGCAATATTTTCCTTAATATAAAGACTTAATTGCCAAATTTATTTTCTCAGAGACCAAAATGCCAAAAACACTTTTCACAAATTATTAATTTCATTATATGAGTCCGAAACTAAATGTTTAAATTAAAGAATATCCTAACTTCTTCATATATATATATATATTTTACAATTTATGCCTTTTTTTTTATATACATTTCTAATTTTTGAAATGCCAATTTTCTTTTTGCGAAGGAAGAAATGCCCAACTTTTAGAAGTACTTTTTACTGAAATATTACTGTCAAAATCTGATCTGATTTTCCTCAATTTGACCACATGATAATAACTCCTCCCTAAAAAATGGATAATGAACATAAATGGACTCTCCCTTGTAAAATACCCAACCAAGAAGCGCCGCATTGGAGCTCCTCTCTGGCCTTTACCGAAGTGAACCGCCAAAAAGCTAAACAGTGAGGTGTTTTGCTGTAACGTCATGGAGGCCGATCCCCCGAATCCCAACCGGGCGCTGACGGAGACCCGCTTCTCCGACCTCATCCCGGCCCTCTCTGAACCTGTTCTCGAAGCCCTATCCCAAGCCGGGTTCGAGTTCTGCACTCCGGTTCAAGCCGCCACAATCCCTTTGCTATGCAAATTCAAAGACGTAGCCGTAGACGCCGCCACCGGCTCTGGCAAAACCCTTGCTTTCCTCGTCCCGCTCGTCGAGATCGTCCGCCGAGTTCCAACCCCTCCGAAGCCTCACCAGGTTCTCCCCATACCAATTTTGCCTCCTCTAGTTTCTGTTTGGATGTCGAGAAACTGAGAAAGAAAATCACATTTTTGTTTTGTTTTTTCCTTTTTTTTTTGTGTGTGGCTTGTGCAGGTAATGGGGTTAATTATTTCTCCGACGAGAGAGCTATCGTCTCAAATATTTAACGTTGCGAAGCCATTCGTTTCGACGTTACCGAATTTCAAGTCTGTGCTTTTAGTGGGTGGAACCAATGTGAAAGCGGACGTGAAGAAGATTGTAGAAGAAGGAGCTAACTTGTTGATTGGCACTCCTGGGAGGCTTTTGGATATTATGGAACGAGTTGAAAGCTTGGACTTCAAGACCTTAGAGGTATATATTTTGTTTCTCTCAACCATAGTTTTGCTTTGTCCTCCGTTTAGTTTTAGTAGTTAAAAAAAATATATATATATTTGCTTAAGTTAACATCTTGATTGAAACTTAATTTGTTAATATTTATTCAAGACTTAATTTCAGTCCTTTCATTTTTATTGAATGCTGGTTGGAATGTTGTAGTGATTGTTGGTAATTAATTTTTGGAGAAAGTTGTTATTGAAGTTATTTTACCGACTTTCTAAGTGGGTTATCTAAAACTTTAGTTTCTGAAAGGAATTTCATAAACCCAATATGAAATTTTACGAGTGATGATGTTTGTTGCTTTTCACAGGTTCTGATTCTAGACGAGGCCGATAGGCTTCTAGATTTGGGATTCCAAAAGCAGATAAATTCTATTATATCTTGCTTACCGAAGCTTCGTAGAACGGGTCTCTTTTCAGCAACTCAGACTGAGGCAGTTGAAGAGCTAGCCAAGGCAGGGCTGAGGAATCCTGTGAGAGTTGAAGTACGAGCCGAAACTAAGTCGCTAAATGGTTCAGTTTTATCGGAGTCTGTGTCTTCAAAAACACCTTCTAGCCTTCACCTTGAGGTATGCTGATTAATGTTTTTTTACACTTGACTCCTGAGGTGAGGAAAGTGACTGAAGATAATCTGTTGTTATGTAGTACAAGACCCTTGTACAAGACCATTTCTCTTATTTTTTGGGTTTTACTGCAGTATTTAGTGTGTGAAGCTGACAAAAAATCATCACAACTTGTGGATCTCCTTGTTAAGAACAAAAGTAGAAAGATTATGGTGTGAGTTTCGTTGAATTGTGTTCTTATAGTGCTTGGGAATAAGTTACTCTGATATGCTAATTGATATCCTTTTGTAGATACTTCATGACTAATGAATGTGTTCAATATTGGGGGCTCGTTCTTCCACGTCTTACTTCTCTGAAGGGTTTCACTCTTATCCCTCTACGTGGGGAAATGAAACAGGTAAAGTTTTGGAGTTCAGCATTCATGATAAAAAATAAATTCTGCTTTATTGAACTTGTAATTATTTACTCATTGTAACTTTTGTGTCCTATAGCCTGCAAGGGAGAAAGCATTGGATCAGTTTAGATCCCTCTCGAGTGGCGTTCTTCTATGCACTGATGTTGCAGCACGTGGACTTGACATTGAGGGTGTTGATTTTGTAATTCAGGTAATTTCATAGGTAGATGAATACTGCAAGCTATCTTGGTCCATATTATGTTTTTAAGTTGACGTATTTTTACTATTCAAGTTAGCAAGCTTTTAAATTTCATTTCTAGTTTCTGTACCTACCTATGTATTATTTTTCAACTTTCTGCGTTTGCAGTATGATCCCCCTCAAGATCCCAATGTCTTCGTACATAGAGTTGGACGAACAGCTCGTATGGGTAGAGAAGGAAATGCAATTGTTTTCTTGTTGCCAAAGGTGTATTTCATGCACCTGTATCTATTGGAAATGATCTCTCTCTCTCTCTCTCTCGTCTTCTTCTTCTTCTACTACTACTACTACTACTACTACTACTTATACCTTCTTTTTTTTTTTTTTCCTCCCTAAGACCGAACTAAGTATGGTTTTGAATTATTAGTATCATTTAGGTACATTACAGCATCTGATAAAGATGGTTGTTTTATGTTATTCCAGGAGGAAGCCTACGTAGAGATGCTGTGTCTGAGAAGGGTTCCTCTTAAGGAAAGACAATTCTCTGAAGATGCTTCTGATGTTGTTCCTGAGGTTAGCCGAATCGTTCTTTGGTAACTTCTTGTTTTATTATGCATATGTTTGAAAATTTATATGTGCTCTCTCTTTGTTGCTCTCACTAGATTATGAGATATTCCATATCAACGGAATAGTGCTTGTAATTCTTTCTTTCCCAATATTTTTGCTCTATTTTTCTGCTCAGCTACGATCTGCGGCAAGAAAGGACCGTGATGTCATGGAAAAAGGAGTTAGGGCATTTGTTTCTTATGTAGGTGGATATAGAAAACATGAGTGCTCTTACATTTTCAGGTGCTTAGCTGCTTCTTTTTCTCTCACGTTCTCTCTCATTTTTTTTCTTCTCTCGTGCAATTCATTTATTTTTTATATTTTAATATAGTTGGAAGGAACTTGAAATTGGGAAGTTGGCCATGGGATTTGGTCTTTTGAAGCTTCCTTCAATGCGTGATGTGAGGAACCATTCACTTTCCACTCAGGGGTTCACCCCGGTTGAAGATATCAATTTGGAGGAGATCAAGTACAAGTAAGATTCTCTACACCCTTTTAATCACTGAATAGTGCTGCACTTCCCCTTCTGACAATAAATGACATATGCGGTGCCAGTGATAAGGATAAACCTCTTTTCTGATTAAAGACGTTAATTTCTGATTTTTTTTTTTCCATTCAAATTGTTTTTGAATGTTTTCAAATTTCAAATGTTAGAGTTATTTTGCTAGCTGTATAATTATGAAATAGCTTCTTTCTGTTGCGAAGATAAAGTTCTGAGGTGTAGTCAAAGACTCAAAATAGTCAAAGACTCAAAATATAGTTATAGTATTGTAAGAACAAGTATAAATTTATGCTTTATGTTCCTATTTGCGTCTGAAATTGTTCTAAATGGAAAATTTCTTCCACCAGTTTTAGAATGTGAAAGGTAGCTGTATATTTTGTGTCAGAATCATCAAACTTAAATATTATGGCATGTAATTGCAAATTTTACCTTTTAATTGCCTTTGGCATAACTGTCCAAAAAGTGAGTTTTCTCATCTTCCAAGGTAAGCCGGTACTGACAAAAGCAACAAAAATGGTAATTCAGGGATAAATCTCGTGAGAAACAAAGAAAGGAAAATTTGCAAGCAAAGAAAGAAGCGCAGCTGCAAAAACAAAAACACCAAAAGCCCAGCAAAGGTTCAATTGTAGCATCTACTGTGATGAGAAAGAAAACAGCCAAACAGAGACGTGCTGTGCAGACAGTTGAAGATGAAGATGAGATGGCACGAGAATACCGTCTACTGAAGAAGCTGAAAAAAGGAGCGATTGACGAAAGTGAGTTTGCAAAATTAACAGGAACCGAGGACTTACTTTGAAGTTCACGATACAGAGGTGAGTTTTGGAATACAGTTGCGATGAAATCTACAAAGCCTGTCAAAGAGTTACAGGATCAAAATGAGTCTTAGCAATGGATTGAGAAGTGATTTTCACGAAATTGACAGGAGCTGAAGACTGACTTTGGAGTTCATGATGGAAATAAGTTTTAATTCGGCAGGCCCTATCGGAGTTTATGGTTAAAATGAATCTTATGCCGTGGATTAAGGTGATTTTGATGACTTCAGAGTTTTAAGGACTAACATCTATAATGAAGCAGCAGATTTTACAGGGACTACTTTGCTGGTGGTAATGATTTTTTTTTTTTTCCGGGAGCTTTTAATATTGCCCCCTAAATTTTGCCTTTGTAATCGGTAGTTTTAGTTTTTTCGTTTTTTCCTCTTTACTGTTTAATATGTTGTTTTCCTTATACTTCATGAATTGATGATGTTCCGTTGAGTTTGATGCTGAATAGACTGCAAGAAAACAATAACAAAACAAAACGAAAAAGTTTCACTATTTTGTGCTGATCTTATCTTTGGTAATGGATCATGTTATTTACCTTTTGTACTTGGTTTTGCTTAAATTGTTGATCGATGTGTGACAGGATTTCATGTTCTAAAGTAGGGGTTTCATTTTGATAGTAGAAAATTTGCACCATCCTGATCATTGTAAGCATTCATACTTGTAATGTTAAATTAGTTTAGCTGAAATTTCATTGTCAACTTGCATGCATAGTTGGGTCAAATGGTGAGTAGACCTGACGACTTTAGAGCATATGATATGATAACTGTTATTATTATTTTTATTTAGTATTCCATTTAGAGTATGGTGGTTATACATACTAGTTCATGAAATGTAATCGAGTCACCTATCAGGGAAGTCGTAGTAACTTGCAAAGCAACTTGTAATTTGAAAATTGAAACACACTAGATCTATTTCTTGATTTTGATATTTTCACCATCTACTTCCTGATTTTTACATTTTCACCATTTAAAAGGTCTTGATACCTAAATCTCCAACCCAGACTGCTAGTGCTAGCAGGGAAGATCCAACATCGGACTATGGCCAAGTATTTCTGTTGTTCAAATTCCCTAGTTTTTAAAGATGTTTGTTCTAATCTCGCAATGTTAAATAGACCAATTGTGTTCTTTTACGTGTATATTTTCTTAGTTGTAAAAGATACTCTCTTATTAACTCAGAAATCAGCTTCCGCACTCGAAGCACATGATATAATAATGAAATTCTCTCTTATTCCATTAAACACGTATCTATTTGGTTTTACACAATGAACTTTGTAGGATTCACCTGCAAGAGCACCTGAAGTAATTTTATTTATTTTAAATATTTAAATTTTTGAAAGTGGTTTTGCTTTTAGCTTCCTCAGGTGTTGTTGTTGCAGGTGAATCCTACAAAGTCCGCGCAGAACCATAACTGGATAGTCTCTTATTCTTGGGCATTATCTTCGGTTTCAAAACATAGGTTTAGTAGGTTTTAATATAAAAATTTAGTCTAAAAACATTAGCTGAAGTTAATTTACAATTATTTTGATATATTATATGGGCACCAATTCGCTAATTCAGTAGGTATTTTTNATATATATAGGCATTCTCAGTACATGCTGATGTGTAGCTTAGGATTTTGCACGAAACTAATGAATCACCTTATTTATCTAACAGTTACACTGAATAAAAATATACACGGTTAATTGAATAGGATTTATGGTAATAGTATTTTTAATCAAATAGTAGAGAGGAAAAAACTAGCAATTGAAAGCTCGTGAGAAATGTATATTATTGTTTTTGAGTCATTCTTCAACATGCTTGATTTCAGACCTTTACGACAAGGTCGACATGGGTTAGAAACGGTGTAAACCTCCCTCTCGAGGTCTGCCCTCTCAAAAAAGTTTACTATGTATTAGACGTGTAAAGTCTAATTATACGTGAATTGCAAACTATATTACTTTAAAGTTATCTTTTTGTTGTAGGAAAATCTGGAGGATTCTTCGGAACGCTTATGTTTTGTGGACCGCTTCTGGGTACACGAACAAGTATTGTGGGCTGAACATTTTGTTAGGAGATCCTTTTGGCTGCAAGCTTTATCCAGTTGCTTGGTTTGCTTCATGTATTCTTGCAGGAACTTGTTTTGAGAGCACATTTTGTCAAGTGCTCTAAGTACAAGTTGGTAAAGTTCTCCAAGTGTTGTGTTTTGCAGAGTTTTTCCGCTGGAGGATAAGAGCCTAAAAGTTTCTTCTCCGTGAGGATCTGGGATGGATGACAGGAAGGCTTGTTTGAGGTTCGGATCATCAACTCCTCCAATAAGATAGAACCGTCTGGTCATCTGTTGGAAGTGTTTTTCGAGATCTTTTCTCTGCATGGAGCAGCATTTCATTTTGAAAAATTCTGCTCTCAATCGTTCTGTTATCTGGGCCTCTTGCCCACAGAATTCTACGTAGAGATGATTCAAGGCTCCTTCAATTGTCGTGTCTTGTAGGAATTGCAGCTGTCTATATTCTCCAAGGCTCTGCCACCAGTCATGTAAGATTCCTGTAAAACCAGAAGCAAAATTAAGAAGGATTTCTCCTCTATGGCTTCCGGGTTTTTGGGCTTCTAGAAGAAGCCAGGCTTTGAATTCTTGGAAACGGCTTCTCCACTTAGTTGGTGGTAAATCGTCGAGGGTGAATGTCTGGAATTTTCCTTTAGACGTCTTTTGTGCCTGTGGCTGGTTTGAGTCTGTCTCTTCTTCTTGTTCTT
>JXTB01000006.1:2462502-2481023 GCA_002914805.1 Parasponia andersonii
AAAAATGGATTCCACATCATTGTCTGATAGAGAAATCCCTGTTGCATTCTTGATATGAGAAATCATCTTGGCCGTCTTCCCTTTTGGACATTGTTAAAACTTTGAAATCAGCTTGCATACTCAATAATTCTCATATATGTTAAAACTCTGAAATCAACTTGCATACTCAGATCACGTAATAAAATTATTGGCCATCGAAGAGTACGAGTTTGGTAACCCGCACATTTGCCACGAACTATGTTAAATTATGACGCGACATAATGAGTTAATATACAAAATATAATTAATTATTATATTGTACAAATAGCTATTTATGAAATATTAGTTATATATTTACAATATGTCATAACTATTTAGAATAAGATAATATTTGTTTAAATCATGATAAAATTGAATATATAATATAAATAAAATTCCTTAGATAATTTTACAACAAAAATAATAACAATATATTTTTCTTCTTTGCTTCCTTCGTAATAAAATCTTCATCCTTCTAAGGAGGAAAAATTCTTCATCAATGATATAACTGATTCTTTACCTTCATTATAATTATAATAATATACATAGATAAAAATATTTACCTTAACTACATACCTTAACATATATAACATTTAGCTAAGACATATTAAGGTACTATCAATATATGGCAACTTTGATAGATAATGTGTTTGCAAGCATTTATCTAACTACCTAAGAAATTATTTAAGCATACAAAAAAAAAAAAAAAAAAACCAATTCTGATAATTAGATAAATACATGAAACATTATCCATGTAGAAAATAATCTGTCATATATATTATATCATTCAAATAACAAAATTCAAATCATAGGATTATAGCGTAGAACTGTTCAAAAATTACTAGATGAATAAAGGCAGAAAAAAATTAAACTTAATAGGGAAAACAAAATAATTTCTGAAACGGAAATTGAAATAAATAATTCAATGGCTCAAAAACCAAACCCATTCACTTAGCTTAAATCCATATAAAAGACTACTTAGGTCAAATTATGAACTGCCAAAATAAAAACATCAAATAAGCACACCTATACTCAAAACCATATAAAGAGTTTAGGAACAGCGATGCAATGACACATCTATAAGACACAACCATTATATATACACTCAATTCATTTAAAATTCTTAAAATAAATTTCTCACTCAATGACTATTTTCAACGGTACTTTGAAGTTAAGACTATAAAATAAAAGGCAAAAAGAAAGAAAAGAAAATCAGGTTACTATTATTTCTATAATAAATTTATTCTTCTCCTAACTTTGTTATATATTAAAAAATATAAACTTATAAATATACAAGATACATTTTTTAAAAAATTACAATAATTTTTAAAACTACCAAAAGGCAGTATGCTATAGCAAAAGTCGTTCTAAGAATGGAAAAATTCATCGTATAGTTATAATAGCCAATATTCACGGTAATTTTAGAGTAGTTAATATATTATACCATATGATAAAAAAAATCAATAATCATCACTAAATATAAAAAAAGCCGCAAAATATAATTGAAAATGATCAGAACACAACTAAATAAGAGAATAAAAAGAAGAAATAAAGACTAAATAGAAAGACTTAATAGAAAAATAGACACAGTTAACAGAGACAAAAAAAATAGGAAGAAGAAAAAGCTTGATAAAAAGAATCAACAAACGAAGAATCATATAAAGTACAGAAACAGTAAGTAAACTCTGAAAACATTTTCTAACATTTAATATCAGTACAAAGAGATAGATATTTAAACAGTATATATTAATTAATATTAGAACAACGTCCAACCAAATTTTAAATCGACAACAGAATTTAATGAAGTAGTTCAATATTACATAGCACGCAACACAATAACAAAAAAATTAATAGCTTAATAACATATAAGTGGATATAGAACAAATATTAATTAGAAAGAGAACATAATATAACCACAGCTCAAACGAAGTAAAAAAAAAAAAACGTAACATGTTATAATAAATAATCATAATACCTGATATAACTCCAAAATAAAGCCCTCTAAACCCACTTGAAAAGGACAAAGGTTATACAAAGAATGGAACAGGAGGTAAGAGCACAGTAAATATAGCTAGGAAAGAGAGAGTAAACTCAAGTTTTAGATGAAAAACCAAGATAACAAGCAGAGTACAGAGAACAAAACAAATAGTCTCATTATTTATAGTCAAATAATAGTAAAAGAAATATAAAAGGCAATAAAAAAAGATGAACACATGGCAATAGCTACAACAAACTCGTAATAAAAATAAATATAATAAAAAATATGGACTTATTAAGCAAAAATTTTGATTTTTGCCACTTTTTTTGGCTTTTTTTAATCCGAATAATTAAAAAAAAAATATCAAAACAGCATTAAATGCATTTCTATCAAAAGATCTGAAGCCCAAAATGCAAATATATAGATCGTCAAAAGCGAAAACACAGATCATTGTGAGTACTAAAAAAGTCTAAAATAAACAATAATTATTTAAAAAGTTACAAATTATTTCACAACAATAAGAGAAATACAAAAGCAGTAAAAAAAAAGATGCATACATCGCAATAGCTACAACACCTAATAAAAATAAAAACAATAAAAAAATAGAGATTTATTAAGCACGAAATTCTAATTTTTCCACTCTTTTTTTATTTTTTTAATCCGAATAGTAAAAAATATCAAAACAACGTTAAATGTATTTCTATTAAAAGATCTGAAAGCCATAACTAAAAGCAAAAATACAGATCATTATGAGTATTAAAATTCTAAAATAAATAATAATTATAAAAATATTACAAATTATTTCAAGAATGATATAGATGATACTCTATAACTTTTCGTGGCAAACAAATAAAACTCATAACTCATGTCATATATGAACAACAATAAAAGTTAAATAAAAGCGAGAACCACCGTAGTACAATTCAGATCCAACCAGCCAATTCCAATGCAACAGACAAAAGATAGAAAAATATAAGACAAAAGATAGAAAAATATATATTTGAAAAATGCATAAAAAAAATCCAACCGAAATAAAACAACACAAAAAAAAGCCATTAGAAAAGGTAGAAAATGAAAAAGACCACACCTTGAAAAAAAATTAAAGAGAAAAAAAATATAGAAGAATCAAGCATGGAGAAGACAGAAGAGAAAAGAGAGAAAGCATGGAGAAGACAACCGAAAAACAGTAATCAAAACCTCATTTGCGAAGTAACCAACGAACCACAAAATGATGAAAAAGCCAAACCCATCTGTTGGAGTGATTTCTTACCAGCTGTCTACGTGTCTCTGAACCGCTGATGCTGTATTCTCCAACTGTCCACGTGTCCTCGTTTTCCCAAAGTGTTCTGAACTCCAGGCAGGGTCGGAGAGGCGGAGGTGGCCACCTGCAAAGACTCTCCGATGCTTAAGTCAGTGTTTAGTCTTTGATTTTGGGTAGTAAGGAATAAGTTCTATATGAGTATATGTTTTGTTTCTTACTCATAAGCTTTTTTTTATACACTTATTTTTTTATAAGAGTACCTGCCCCTCTCGGGAACGCATGGCTCATATATATGTAGTCCTGAGATTGTGAACCACTCGGGTCTCGATCTCAGGATTGAGTACCTTTTTCCTCAGAATGTTTCTCAGAGATCACCGGCCGAGATTACCGTGATCACCTCTGTATCGCTGAAGCCTGGTTTCCGCCGCCTCCTATGGCTTGAATCTGTCAGGGGTGAGATTTGGTCAAATCGCTATTTTGTCAGGACGGCTTGCCCCCCTCCCCTGCGCACGCCTACCTAGGACCGCATTAAATGCTCTGTCTGGGTCTGGAGTTGTGAGTTGCTTTCCATCGTATTTTGGCGGAAGACCCTTGGGACTTCCGACCCCCAGCTGTCAAGGTAAGGGTCGGACTGGGCCGAACTTGCTCAGGGTCAACGATGGGCCCGGCCCTAATCTCGGACGGTCCAACGGCCGATTGTGAAATCACGTGTTATCCACGTGGCCTTTAGCTAATCATTCTTGACACCTGTCGGACAGTGGGCCCCGTTGGTGACCTATTCTGCCACTTAATCATCCACGTGGTGTATGATTTGGGAATGGGTCCCACAATTGCCCCCATTTCCCTACTTGACGGATTAGTGCCCGTCAAGTGGGGAAATCGTTTATCCATTCCTTCAATCTGGGGGGTGCACGTGGCTCCCTCCCTGCCGATGCGGAGGCACGCCAACCCATGTCACGAAATCTATTTGAATTTTGAAGTTCCAACTGTTCGGTCTCCTTCGTTCTCCCCCTTTCCAAAAAACTCTTCGACTCCCTCCCTATAAAAGCCGCAACTATGCTCATTTGCCTCTTTACTAAAATCTTCACTCATTCTAGCCTCAAAAAATTATAGGGTTTCCGATTTCTCCCATTCCAGAGACTTTTATTCTTTCGATCGCATCTCGAACAATAGCTTCAAGTCAAAATAAGGAATTGTGCCCCGTCATGGATTCAGAGCTGGATTCTCTAAGGAGACAACTCTGCCTTCCTGGTGGAGTGATGCTGCAAAGGGTCGAGGGCCCTGTGGACTGGTATCTTCGCCCTTGTACCCCCGAAGGTTCCATCATCCTGGATAGAAAGCATCTGGACTGGCTGCGATTCCCTCTTCCTCCCCTGGTCCACCAATTTTTCTCTTTGACGGGGATCCACCCGATGCAATTGAACACAAACGGGGTCATGATTCTGATGGGGCTTTCCGCCCTGTTAGTACTCTATAATTTGCATATTGACCTGGAGGTGGTCTTTTATGCTTACAAGCTCACCCTCATTCCCAAGAAGAGTTCCTATCCCACTTTTTACCTCCAACCGCTGCCAGGACGTCACATCTTCTGGGGCTTGCCACGGTCGGACAAACAATGGGACTTCCATGCCAGGCTATACGCCATTGGAAGGGCATGGTGCTCCCCTTGGGTGAACGGCGAGTACTTCCAAGTTCCCTCAGCTTTCCTGCAGAGTAAGTGTCAGGTCGTGATTTTCGGGTCTGTACTCTCCTTGTCTGTTATTGCTCACGCTATTTTGTCTTATGCAGCCTCGGTAGAAGAGAGTAGGTTTGAGCCACATTTGCCAGCGGGGCGGCTCAAAAGCTTGGAGGGGATAGTCATCTTCGGATCTCCCGGGGACTGCCGGCACATGCAGGCCGTCCTCAACCTCCTGGTGATGAACATGATGCCCAGGATGGTTTCATATCTCCTATTCCCTCTGGATACCTTGGTCATCACTAAGCACATGTGGAGCTAACATGACGCCTCCGCCCTGAACCGATTCCACCTAGATGAGCATGACAGAATCGCCATGGTGGGTCGGCAGGTTACGGCTTCAAGCCAATTGGCGGGCTCCAACGACCTGGTGGCACCGTCTAGCCACGAGCTCGAGGAGGCCGTGAGGCTTGTGGCCACGGAGTATGTTAGGCTCCGCAGTAAGGAGGCCGCCGCCCCCAAGAAGGCTAAAAGTAGGTTCATTTTTGCATCCTTGAGCTTCGTGAGTCAGATTATGGCCGTGAGCTAAACATGTTATTTGTTCTTCGCAGGTTCTGAGACAGGCCCATCGGCTGACCCCTCACCCGTCAAAGGGGGGCCGTGGCACATAAGGCTCGTGCCAAGGCACCCACTGGCCGGCACCTCGTGGTGCTCTCAGGAGGTGAAATGCCAGTAGTCTCCCACTCCGACGCAGGCGGACCTCCATCGGGGGACCGTCTGCCACACGGATCGTGCATGGGGAAGAGATGACACCGAGTCCGGCTGGGGGGTCTGCTACAGCAATCTCGTCCACCCCTAACTCCGGTTCGAAATCGAGCGCTGTTAGCCTCGGTGGAGAGATCGCCGAGCTCAGTGGGGGGGCTCCAAGATTGAAGTCTAGATTATCCTCCCCTCCCCCGGTCCCTATAAAGCGGCGATGCGAGGTCGGCTCGTCTAACGAAGAAGAGGGCCGGGTGGAGAAGAGGGGCAGGGTTGCCCCCTCATCTGACAGTGATGACGATGGGGCCACGCTGACCCTTCTAAGGAGAAAAAGGTCGGTGCGCAGCGGCCCTCCAAGTAAAGACGCACCACCTCCCGCCGAGGCCGATGGCGCTTCTGGTGGTGCCGAGCTTCCTTCTGTCCATGCCGTCATTGCTTCGAGGGCATGCCCGGCTGGTGGAGAGGATGCCCTCATGGCTAGCGGGATAGGGTTGTGTTCCCCAGGCGCGGGCAACGCCCAAGGAGATAGTCCTGCCGCGGAGCCGGAGCTGGAGGCGCTCTCTTTGGAGAACGTCGAGCTTGTCACTAGCGGCACCTTTGCGTAGGTTTAGTCTATTCGGTTGCTTCTATGTTTTTCAGCATCCCTGCTAAATGCTGACCCTCCCCTTTCTTTGTTTAACTTACAGCTGGCTGCCATCTGGTCTTTCTACTCCTTCCGCGTCAGAGACTTGACCGAGGAGCTGAGTTCCCGCTCTGCAATGGCCGAGCGCAGTGAGGTCGCCCTCGCCGAATTGAGGTCAGATTTCGATTTATACCGGAGCCTCGAGGAGGCGAGGGTCAGCAGCGTGGTGGCTCATGCTCTGAGTATCGATAGGACCAGACGCGAGGAGTTGGCTGCGAGATTGGCTGAGGCGGAGGCTGACAAACTTGCCCACTTCGAAGCCGCTAGACTGGCCCAGGACGAGCTAAGGGTCAAGGAACAGGAGTTGCAGAGCGCCGGGGCAGAGATGGGGCTAGCCTTTATCGCTCTTGACAGGGCTGTTGAAGACGCCAAGGAAGCGAGAAAAGCCGAGGCGATAGCCAAGCTTGAGGCCCACTCTCTGCGACGTCGACTTGACCGGTCCAATGAGGTAAACCGATATCTTTTCTTGGATCACAAGAATCTGATGGGTGCTCAGGTGGAGATGTCTCGCAAACACAGCGAGGACCTTGCCGGTATTAACACTTTTTTGGTCGACTTATCGCAGCAGCAAGCAGAGCTCAGGTTGGCGGCGCTGAAGGATAGGCTGGCGGACGGGGATAAACTGAAGACGAGGTACTAGAGGCAGGTGGACGTCTTTTCTGCAGAAAGTTACAGGTCTGGCTGAGAGAATAGAGATTTCGAAGGCCACGCCGAGGTGATAACGCCAGACCAATTTGACGATCAGAAAGGCGTTGAGAGCGACCACTACTCCGACAAGCACTATATGCAGCAGCTCGGGGATGAGATTAGTATCACATATCCGGCTGACGTGCTGAAGATGCTTGCCGCGGAAAAGGAGGGGCCCTCTATATCTGCTTATAGTGCCATAAAGCTTGTCCACGCTTCCAGTATGCCAGATTGAACTTCAGAGGCCCCAGACACTCAGCCTAATCTCGGGGTCTCAACCGGTGAGGGGTCTGGCACGGTCATTGTTTCTAGTGACGAATCCAACTCGGCCATGCCACCCTTCACCGAGGCTGGTCCAAGCCCCGGGGTTGGCCGCGCCCCCTTGGACGGAGGTAACTAGGATCTCTAACTTTGTATATTTGTAAAGCTGACCTTCGTTGTAAACCTTTGAATAAATAATAAGAACAGTGCAACTCTCTTTAGTCTGTATTCTTTTTCTTTGTTGAGCGCGTCCGACCGTCTGTATAAATAATTGTATGGACTCGATTTCGGACTACTAGTGAGTCTTCCTCAGGTCATGACTATCAAGATTAGTTCTGGAGATAAGGGTGCAAGTTTTGACTCATCCAGTTTCATGGAGGTATAACTCTTGTTATAACTTATTTTGGCAGAGTTCGACCCACATGTGTGGCTGGACTTTTTCGACCCCAAATCGGACCGTACTCGGAACCAGTTCCAGGGATTGGTCGACCATTGTTTGGACCTGTCGTTGCAAAGGAGAAGGCCTGGGCTCGGCTCTTACTGGGAACAAACTGGGCACTATCACTCCGACGTCTCCTTAAGAGTCCGTTCTAGACCTGCATCCCATAAGTAGGGTTTAAGAGTGCACACCACTATTAACCGTGCGTTTTGTATTTTTAGGACATAATAAACAGGCTTTAATCTTAATTTCTGTCTTCACGTTTGGTTTGATACTGGACTACTTCCAACGGGTAGACTCCAAATCCGTTCACATCCTGACCATGCGCAAATAAATCGTCCCCCGGGTAGAGCCTGTTTCCCTAGCTCTTCGTATAGCTAAAACGTTCTTTAGGGGGGGTCCACTTCCAACGGGTGGATCCCGACCTTGCTTTCCTTTAGCCACTCGTATAACTAAAATGTTCTTTAGGGGGGTCCACTTCCAATAGGTGGATCCCGACCTTGCTTTTCTTTAGCCACTCGTATAGCTAAAATGTTTCTTAGGAGGTCTGCTGGCAAGCTTTTTGAGTTGCGCACCCCTTTTCTCTTCGTACGTTTTCTCGGGTCATCGGCAAGCATTTTATTGCACGATTTGATTCCTAGAGTAAGATCATTTTTGAGGTCCACTGGCAAGTTTTGGTTGCGCAGCTTCTCCCTCTTCGTGCATTTTCTCGAGTCGTCGACAGGCGACGTGATCCCACAGTATGATCGTTTTCAAGGTCTACTGGCAAGTTTTTATTGCACAACAGTTTCTTCTTCGTACGTTTTCTCGGGTCGTCGACGAGCGATGTCACTCCTATAGTACGAGCGTTTTTGAGGTCTGTTGGCAAGTTCTTGTTGCACAGCAGTTTCCTCTTCGTACGTTTTCTCGGGTCGTCGACGAGCGACGTGACTCCCATAGTACGAGCGTTTTTGAGGTTTGCTAGTAAGTTCTTGTTGCACAACAGTTTCCTTTTCGTACATTTTCTCAGATCGTCGACGAGCGACGTGACTCCCATAGTACGAGCGTTTTTGAGGTCTGTTGGCAAGTTCTTATTGCACAGCAGTTTCCTCTTCGTACGTTTTCTTGGGTCATCGACGAGCGACGTGACTCCCATAGTACGAGCGTTTTTGAGATCTGCTGTCAAGTTCTTGTTGCACAGTATTTTCCTCTTCGTACGTTTTCTCAGGTCGTCGACGAGCGACGTGACTCCCATAGTACGATCGTTTATTGCGCGAGTAGTGCGTATGGTTTGCAATTATGGCAGACCCTTTTCCGTGGCAATTTAGTATGATTTTTTGCCTGTGCAAAATAAGATATTGGATCTGCCACTGTGGGCAGACCCTTTCCCGTGGTAGCTTGGTATGATTTTTTGCCTGTGCAACTGAGGCGTGGGGTCTACCACTGTGGGCGGACCCTTTTCCGTAGTAGCTTGGTATGCCTCTTTTGCTTGTGCAAATAAAACGTTGGGTCTGTCACTGTGGCCAAACCCTTTTCCGTGTGGCAAAAGACCTAACCTGTTTCGGAATTAAGACTTCTAATAATATAAGCGATCACATTGTTCTCACGCGTGAATAGTGCATGGGGTCTCCCACTGTGGGCAGACCCTTTTTCCATAGCTATCCAAAAGATGAATCCATGCAGCAAAAAGGGAACTTGACCTGTTTTGGATTTAAGCTTCTCAATAATATAAGAATTCACATGNTTTGTATTTTTAGGACATAATAAACAGGCTTTAATCTTAATTTCTGTCTTCACGTTTGGTTTGATACTGGACTACTTCCAACGGGTAGACTCCAAATCCGTTCACATCCTGACCATGCGCAAATAAATCGTCCCCCGGGTAGAGCCTGTTTCCCTAGCTCTTCGTATAGCTAAAACGTTCTTTAGGGGGGGTCCACTTCCAACGGGTGGATCCCGACCTTGCTTTCCTTTAGCCACTCGTATAACTAAAATGTTCTTTAGGGGGGTCCACTTCCAATAGGTGGATCCCGACCTTGCTTTTCTTTAGCCACTCGTATAGCTAAAATGTTTCTTAGGAGGTCTGCTGGCAAGCTTTTTGAGTTGCGCACCCCTTTTCTCTTCGTACGTTTTCTCGGGTCATCGGCAAGCATTTTATTGCACGATTTGATTCCTAGAGTAAGATCATTTTTGAGGTCCACTGGCAAGTTTTGGTTGCGCAGCTTCTCCCTCTTCGTGCATTTTCTCGAGTCGTCGACAGGCGACGTGATCCCACAGTATGATCGTTTTCAAGGTCTACTGGCAAGTTTTTATTGCACAACAGTTTCTTCTTCGTACGTTTTCTCGGGTCGTCGACGAGCGATGTCACTCCTATAGTACGAGCGTTTTTGAGGTCTGTTGGCAAGTTCTTGTTGCACAGCAGTTTCCTCTTCGTACGTTTTCTCGGGTCGTCGACGAGCGACGTGACTCCCATAGTACGAGCGTTTTTGAGGTTTGCTAGTAAGTTCTTGTTGCACAACAGTTTCCTTTTCGTACATTTTCTCAGATCGTCGACGAGCGACGTGACTCCCATAGTACGAGCGTTTTTGAGGTCTGTTGGCAAGTTCTTATTGCACAGCAGTTTCCTCTTCGTACGTTTTCTTGGGTCATCGACGAGCGACGTGACTCCCATAGTACGAGCGTTTTTGAGATCTGCTGTCAAGTTCTTGTTGCACAGTATTTTCCTCTTCGTACGTTTTCTCAGGTCGTCGACGAGCGACGTGACTCCCATAGTACGATCGTTTATTGCGCGAGTAGTGCGTATGGTTTGCAATTATGGCAGACCCTTTTCCGTGGCAATTTAGTATGATTTTTTGCCTGTGCAAAATAAGATATTGGATCTGCCACTGTGGGCAGACCCTTTCCCGTGGTAGCTTGGTATGATTTTTTGCCTGTGCAACTGAGGCGTGGGGTCTACCACTGTGGGCGGACCCTTTTCCGTAGTAGCTTGGTATGCCTCTTTTGCTTGTGCAAATAAAACGTTGGGTCTGTCACTGTGGCCAAACCCTTTTCCGTGTGGCAAAAGACCTAACCTGTTTCGGAATTAAGACTTCTAATAATATAAGCGATCACATTGTTCTCACGCGTGAATAGTGCATGGGGTCTCCCACTGTGGGCAGACCCTTTTTCCATAGCTATCCAAAAGATGAATCCATGCAGCAAAAAGGGAACTTGACCTGTTTTGGATTTAAGCTTCTCAATAATATAAGAATTCACATGGTCTTACATCATATGTATGTGTCTTACATCATATGTATGTGTCTTACATGTGATACTTTTTCAAGTGCTGAGCGTTCCACGTGTTCGGCAGGTTTTTCTCGGTCTTGAGCTCTTTCAGGATATACGCACCACTGTCGAGTGCTTTGATCACCTCATAGGGTCCGATCCAATTGGAGTCCAGTTTCGAGGAATTCCCTGTTCAAACTTTCAAGACCCAATCCCCGGCATCGAATCGTCGAGCACTAACCTTTTTTGCATAGTAGGCCCTAGCCTGCTAGTGGTATGAAGCCAGGTGGACCAGGGTCATGTATCCCGTTTCCTCCAAGAGGTCTGTGTTGCGGCTTAGCTGGAGTTCGTTTAAGGGGGCATCTTTTACCACTTTGGAGTGGAGGGTCGGGAGGCCGACCTCGGTCGGGATCACGGCCTCTGATTCGTAGACCATGGCGAATGGCGTTCTTCTAGCTAGCCCATACGACGGCCGGCAGCTCTTCTAACAACTTGCCTTTAGCCTCCTGTAGGTTCTTTTTGATGTTGCTGAATATGGCTTTATTCGTTGCCTCCACTTGACCGTTCCCTTGAGGGTAGTTCATGGACGAGAAACTGAGCCTTATATCATACAGCTCGCACAGCTCCTTGACCTTAGCATTTGGAATTGTGTGCCATGATCGGCGTGTATCTCTTTCGGGATCCCGAACCGACAGATTATATTCTTCCAGATGAAGTTAATCGTATCTGTCTTGCTAACGGTTGCGTAGGCTTCAGCTTCTACCCATTTGATGAAGTAATCCGTGGCCAACAGGACATACCTCCTTCCTTCTGGACTTCTGGGGAGCTCACCGACGATGTCCATACCCCATTTGGCAAATGGCCAAGGGTTTATGTTTGAATGAAGTACCTCCGTGGGATGGCGTTTTATTGGGGCGAACCTCTGGCACTTATTGCATTTTTTGACGAATCGGACTGACTCTGTCGTCATGTACAGCTAGAAGTATCCAGCCGTTAAAGCCTTGTGAGCGAGGCTGCATCCGCCAGAGTGGTTGCTGCATACTCCCTCGTGGATTTCCTCTATTAGCTTTTGCGCTTCGACGGGACCTATGCACTGCAGCATCGGTCCCATTGTCGATCTCCTGTATAACTGTTCACCCACCATCGAGTATCTGTCAGCTTTCAATCTGACTGACCTTGCTTCCCGGGGGTCTGCGGGCAGGTTCCCCAACGTCAAATACTGTGTGATGGGTTTCATCCACCCTTCGTCAGCAGCTCTGGTTGCGAATACATGGTGCGCAGGGGTCTGCGGGGGGTCCTCCATGCTCCCGCCTTCTAAGAGAACTTCTATGCTTCCAGCCGCACCCCTAGTTGACGCACTCTTAGCTAGCTCATCGGCCCTCTAGTTCATCTCCCTGGGGATTGGTTCGATATTGAAATTGCCAAAGCGAGCTTTTGCCCCCATTACCTTGGAGAAGTACCTGTGCAACCTCGGTTCCTTTACTTCGAAGTATCCCCTGACCTGACCCACGATCAACTGCGAGTCGGTCTTCACTGCGATGTCCTCCACTCCGAAGTACAGTGCTAGCTGAAGGCCTTGCAGCAGTGCCTCGTACTCTGCCTCATTGTTAGTCACCTGAAAATCGAGCCTCAACGCCTTCTCAATTCTGAGACCCGTTGGGGTCTGCAAGACTATCCTGATACCTGACCCTGAGACATTCGTGGATCCGTCGGTGTGGAGCGTCTAGCCTGAAGGGGGGCGGAGTTGAGACATCTGATGCGGGTCATGCTACTCGCCGAAAGATTCGATTTCTACCAGAAAATCTGCCATGACCTGTCCTTTCTTCGCTGCTCGAGGCCGATACTCGATATCGTATATTCCTAACTCGATGGCCCATTTGGTCAGTCGTCCCAACAAGTCTGGCTTGGCCAAAATTTGACAGATAGGGAAATCCATATACACGGTGACCGAATGTTCCTCAAAGTACGGCCGGAGTTTCTTTTTAGCGTTGACCAGAGCAAGGACCAGCTTTTCTGCCATACTATATCGCGTCTCGGCATCCAAGAGCATGCAGCTTATATAAAACACCAGTTTCTATTTGCCGTCTTTCTCGATGAACAGTACGGCGCTGATCACTACCTCGGACACTATTAAATAGGCGTACAGGTGCTCCCCCTCTACTGGGGAAGCCAGGATAGGTGTGTGACTCAGATACAGCTTGAGATCCGTCAGTGCCCTATCCTGTTCCTCCCCCCAGATGACAGTAGAGCTTTTCTTCAAGCATTGGAAGAAAGGCTTGCATCGGTCGGACATCTTGGAGACGAATCAGCTGAGAGCGACTATCTTCCTGGCTAGGTGTTGGACCTCCCGAATGGTCGAGGGTCTCTGCACATTCGCGATCGAAGTCAGCTGGGTCGGGTTTGCCTCAATACCCCTCCTGCTCATGATATGCCCTAGGAATTACCCAGAGGATACCCCAAACGCACATTTCTTGGGATTCAGACGTATTTGATGTTGCCTTAGAATCTGAAAACATTCGTCTAGGTGCCTCAGATGGTCTGAATCTTCCCTGCTCTTCACGACCATATCGTCGATGTAGACCTCCATTGTCTTCCCTAGAAGCCTGGCAAACATTTCATTCATGAACCTTTGGTAGGTTGCCCCCGTGTTCTTTAGGCCAAATGGCATATGCCTGTAGCAGTACAGACCACGCTCCATGATAAAAGCCGTGTGGATTTGGTCTTCCGCGTACAGAGGGATCTGGTTGTACCCGGAGTAGGCATCTACCATTTGGTCGATTCTTGGCAGGGGGAAGCTATCCTTCGGGCAGGCCTTGTTCAGGTTAGTGAAGTCTATGCAAATACGGTCGTCGTCGTTTTTCTTTTTCACCACTACCAGGTTGGAGACCCAACGCGGGTATACGTATTCCCTGATCAGACTGCTCTCCAGCAGCTTCTCTACCTTTCTGTTGATAGCCCTGTTTTTCTCTGGCGTGAATCTTCAGGGTTTCTACCTAACTGAAGAGAAATTGGGATCTATATTCAGCCGGTAGCAGAAGTGTGCGGGGTCTATCCCGGGCATGTCGTTGTGGGACCACACGAAGACGTCCTCGTTCCACTTCAGGAATCCCAACATCTCGTTCTTTTGCTCCTCGGGTAATAAGGCCCTGATTAGAATCATCTTCGCCGGTTTCGCCTCTTTCAAAGCGACCGCTACTAGCTCCTCGATCGTGGATTCCGGATCGTCAGACTCCTCTTCGATTCGCTTCAAGTATGCTGGCATGTGGTCCTTTGATTGCTATTCGTCCCCGGTTATGGTGCTTGCACTCACATCGGCTCCCCTCAGGGCGGCTGAAAAGCATTTCTTTGCGGAAGCCTGGTCTCCCCTGATGTCTATCGTGTAGGTACCATCCTTTGATATACATCTTAAGACCTGGTGGAGGATGGAAACGACTCCATGCATGGCGTGGATCCATCCCCTTCCCATGATGATGTTGAAGGAGGACTGGTAGTCAATGACGATGAAATCCACGTCCAAGCATCTCTCAGCAGTGCAGACATTCAGGGTCACAACACCCAAAAGGCTCGTGCTGTCGAAATCGAACAGCGGCTGACAGGTCGGCCTGAGTGCGCTTCGATCCAGACCCATATTCTCGAAGGGTAGACCCTTGTGCTGTCGAAAGCGAACAGCAGCTAACAGGTCGCCTGAGTGCGCTTCGATCCAGACCAATATTCTCTAATGTGCTGAGGAATAGGATATCGACGCTACTTCCACTGTCGACCAGGACCCTTCCGACCAATGTGTAGCCGATCTGCAACTTAATCACTAAGGGGTCATCGTGAGGCTGGCACACCGAAGTTAAATCTTGCTGGGTGAAAATGATGGGGGCAGCAGAGGTGCGGCAGAGGTGCGGCTTTCCCCCGACATCAAATGGTTGACAGAATGGCCCATCCCCCTCAGGCGCTTCACCCTGCCTTCAACTCTTTTGAGGCACTTTTCCTTCTCCTCTTGATCTTGGGTCGGCTCTGGCCTGCCCACGATGGTCGGCACTATCCTCAGGGTCTGCTCTCCTGATCCGGAGGCTTGGATCTGCTTCCCTTTCTCAGGCCTGGTGATGTCTTCCAGTGGCTGAATTTCGCTGGTTTTCACGTACTATTTTAACCTGCCGGCGTGGATCGCCATCATGACCTGTGCATATAGGTTATGGCAGTGGACGGTGTCGTGCTCGAAGTCTTTGTAGAACTGGCAATACCTGTTCCTGTTCTTCATATGCTCAGGGACGCCACATTTGGGTGGGTCTTTGAAAATACCCCTATCCTTGTTTTGGAGGTAGATCACGTTGATCGGCATGTTGAGCTTATACTTCGGCAGAGGGTCACGAGACGTCTTCCTCCTCTTGCCACCTTCCTGACTGTCTCGGATGGGGGCTTCCTGCTTCAGAGCCGGTGCTTGGCCTAATGAGGGCCTCTTCACCCCCTGCGGGGCTGGGGTATGCACCGGCGTCGTTGTTATCACGGCGGAGGTCTTGGGTGCCTTCTGGTGGCTTTCCAGCACCCTGAATACCCCTTCTGACTTCGCCTGGATGTCCGCCATATCGTACGGAAGATTCAGAAGGAGGTGGTCTGATAATATTGATCTTGGCTGTAGGCCTCTGACGAATGAGCCTGCGGCTTGGACCGAGTCGGTGTTATGGACCAGTGACATTACCTCGAGGAAACGCGAGAGATACTCTCGCGGGGACTCATCTGCGGCCTGCTCTAATCGGTCTAGGTCTCACATGGTTTTTTGCTGTCTCCGGACACCTGCGTACTGATTTAGAAAAAGTTTGCAGAAGTCTTTAAACCCATTTATGGACTTTTCTAGGAGCTGTCTGAATCATAGCAGGGCTGGTCCCGCCAGGGTCGTAGAGAAGACCTTACAGATCACGGCCTCGTCCCTGGTTTCTAGGGCTATCTTCTGTTGAAAGTGGTATATGTGATCGAGGAGGTCAGTTTTCCCCTCGAACGGCCTGAACGTCGGGGTCGTGAAGTCCCTCGGTCTGGGCTCCATCTGGATCCAGTCGGTGAAGGCCGTCTGGTTGATCGCTCGCACAGTTTGCTCTGCCAAATCGTCGGGGGTCTGGCTGTGATGGGCCTCGAGTCTCTTACCCAACTCCGCCATCATCTCTTGCTTCCAGTTGGGAGGCATACCTCCTGGGCTTCCATGGCGTCTTCTACCCATTGCACCCCTAGTTTGAAGGGGTCTCAACTGGCTTTGATGTGCCTCCTGCATCCGCGATCCTGAGGGCACGGGAGCTTCTCCTCGCGGTTGACTTCCGAATTCCTGCTGGACCTCTTCGTCAAAATCTTCTCTCCACTGGGTCCTGTCTTCGCTCGCCAGCAACCCCTCGAGACGGGCGTTATCTTTGCGTACCTTTGCGACTTCGTCCCTTAAACCCAGTACAGCTTCGTGGGCCATGTCTGCCTTTTGGTTAGCTCCCGCAAGGGTGGCAAGTATCTGATCCAGCTTCTGCTCCAGATCTGGTCGTGCTTCTCGGGAGCTCCCTTCGGCGTCGGGAAGTGTGCTCCTGGTTGTCATCCTTGAGGGTGCTATCAGACGTTGTATGGCTTTTTGTTCAGGGAAAGTGCGATCGTGAGTCTCCTACTCTTTTTCTCACGCTCAACCTATTTCCCACAGACGGCGCCAAACTGTTGGAGCGGTTTCTCACTAGCCGTCCACGTGTCTCTGAACCGCTGATACTGTATTCTACAACTATCCACGTGTCCTCGCTTTCCCAAAGTGTTCTGAACTCCAGGCAGGGTCGGAGAGACGGAGGTGGCCACCTGCAAAGACTCTCCGATACTTAAGTCAGTATTTAGTCTTTGATTTTGGGTAGCAAGGAATGAGTTCTATATGAGTATATGTTTTGTTTCTTGCTCATAAGTTTTTTTTTATATATTTCTTTTTTTGTAAGAGTACATGCCCCTCTCGGGAACGCGTGGCTCATATATATATAGTCCTGAGATTGTGAACCACTCGGGTTTCGATCTCAGGACTGAGTACCTTTGTCCGCAGAATGTTTCTCAGAGATCACAGGCCGAGATTACTGTGATCACCTCTGTATCCCTGTAGCTTGGTTTCCGCCGCCTATCTGTCAGGGGTAAGATTTGGTCAAATCACCGTTTTGTCAGGACGGCTTGCCCCCTCCCCTGCGCACGCCTATCCAGGACCACATTAAATACTCTGTCTGGGTCTGGAGTTGTGAGTTGCTTTCTATCGTATTTTGGCGGAAGACCCTTGGGACTTCTGACCCCCCTCCAGCTGTCGAGGTAAGGGTCGGACTGGGCCGAGCTTGCTCAGGGTCAGCGATGGGCCCGGCCCTAATCTCGGATGGCCCAACGGCCGATTGTAAAATCACGTGTGACCCGCGTAGCCTTTAGCTAATCATTCTTGACACCTGTCGGACGGTAGGCTCCGTTGGTGACCTATTCTACCACTAAATCATCCACGTGGTGCATAATTTGGGAACGGGTCCCACACCATCCACTCAATCCAATTCCGCATAAAAGGCTATATCAGTAAAATCACAAGCAACAAAACAAATAGAAAGACCAAAACGATCACTGTGACATCCCCCGATCCCACATGCGTACGTAAGGATATTCGTAAAAATATTTAGTGAGATCGGGAGACGCCACTCGACTTAGAACTGATAAAATCGGGGACACTTAAAACATTTTAAACTTTATGGTTTAAAATGGGAAATTTCACTCATAATTATACGTAGTCTAATATATACATATATAGGTACTCACGAAGTGGACCTCTCATAAAAATATACATAATGTACACACACACACAAAATAGGTACAAAATTGTCTCTCAGGAAACCACAGCGTCAAAATGCCCATATACACAAGCCGCGGTCAGAAAGTCAGCGCTCCTCCTCCAAACTCACATATGAGCAGTATCATCTGCAATGTAAGAAATTCTGTGTTTCTGTGAATATGTGAAATATGTGGATATGGAATTTGTGGATATGTGTACATATGCATTTATCATTCAGCTTGTATGAGACATGAACATGTGGTGTATTTATATTGCCTGACGAGTATTGGTGAATAGGGTGTGGCGGGCCAGCGCCCAGATATGTGATATGGTTCCTTCGGGGGCACTCTGGTTCCTTCGGGAACACTTTGGTCCTTTCGGGGACAATATGGTTCCTTCGGGAACACTCTGACGGCGGTATGGGGTGGACCTCTGCTGTACACAGAGGGGATTTTCTGGGGCTCGAGACCTCCATATTGCTCGTGATACGTTATATGCTCTCTGAGTGGCTCAGTATGGGATTCATGGTCTTGTCAGGCAATACAATATATACAGGGATCCCAATCATATGATTATCTGTTTTCTGTCATGTGCACTCTGCATCTACATACGTTACTTACTGAGTTTTATACTCATAAATATTCTTACATTGTAGATGATACTGCTCATATGTGAGTTTGGAGGAGGAGCGCTGACTTTCTGACCGCGGCTTGTGTATATGGGCATTTTGA
>JXTB01000007.1:0-43409 GCA_002914805.1 Parasponia andersonii
ACGACAGTCCACAACTGCTCGATATTTCGACAACCAATCCATACCGAGTATTACGTCGTACTGTCCCATCGGCAACACAATCAAATCAGCAAGAAACTTCCTATCACCAATCACAATCTGACAAGACTTACAACACTAGACACATCGACTACTCCTCCCATAGGTGTACCCAATGTCAATACATAATCTAAATCAGAAAATTCCAACCCCAACAGTTGAGCAAACAATAAGGATATGAATGAATGGGATGCACCAGTATCAAACAAAACATGTGCCCATGAGTGTGAAAGATGGATCATACTGTCAACAATACCTCGACCGATGCGATCCTGAGTGTCGTCTGCCCCAGTAAAAGTATAGGTTTGGCTAGTTACCTTTCCTTTCCCCTTATAGTCTCTCCCTTAACCAGGACGACTACTGCTGGATCCTGGACCACTACTGCCATATCCGCGCCCATCCTGACTCCCTGAGGCCTGAGAAGTCTGAAAGTTCTGAGTAAAACCTTGAGGGCAGTACTGATGCTGATAAGGCTGAGGGGAAGTTAAAGCTTGCAAAGCACCCTGTGACTGTTGCAGCTTCGCTTGAGTGTTTTGATAAGAAACAGAACTAGACTTGCTCCTCTGTGGTCCTCCCTGAGAAAGAGGAGATTTCTGCAGACGGTTGGGACACTCCTTCTTCCGATGACCCTGTTGGCCACAAACAAAATATCCTCTATACAGACTGCCTCTGCCACCCCATGAAGAACCACTGCTGTTCGAGCTCCCACTGTTCGGAGTACCCTGGGCTGACCACTGCCCCTGGTTCCTTCTGGTGGCTTTCCTGTTATTACCTCTCCACTAGTTCCTTCTGGAATCCAATCCTTCTTCGATGGCCTCTGCCCACTGGGCAGCCACTGCAATCTCAGGAAGAGTACGGATCGTCTGAGTACCAATCCTATTGAAAATGTTCCGATTTAGACGAATCCTGAACTTGGCAACTCGGTACTTCTCAGTCGTACCCGGTCTAAGAGTTACACTTGCAAACTTAGTGAACTCTATCAGGTACTCATTCACCGTTCTGTTACCCTGAATCAATGTCTCAAATCGATTCACAACTTCATCTTGTTGATCCTCATTGGTATACTGGGCCTTGAAAATCCGCTCAAAGTCTTTCCAAGTCAAGCCCACTACATCTTGCATCCGTTCCACTGTCTCCCACCAACGAATGGCACTCCCCGTCAAACGGGTAACAACAAACACAGCCCAAAACTCAACCGGAGTACCAAGGGCCCGAAAGTGCCTCTCCATCTCATGTAATCAAGCAATTGCCGTGAGAGCTTCTGGTCTACCATCAAATTGCCCTAGCTGGAGACGCATGAACCACTGGAGATGATCAGCCTGGTCTAACTGTCATTCTCTCGGAGCTGGAGGCTGATAGTCTGGATTGCTCATCTAGACGAATGCCTGTTGCATTGCCTCGATCAGATGAGTGAAATCCAGGCGAGGAGGTTCGACACCTAGCTGGTGCCTCGGAACTCTTCTAGGAGGCATCCTTACTAGTCTGAAACAATATGTCCAACTGTTAATGCGATAATGATGAATGCTTATCATAAAATCAACTTCAATCTAGTTTAATGGTGATATGTCTGAGCTGTTAAACTCAAAGCTCTGATACCAAAAATTTCTGTCACGACCCAAAACCCGGGCCAGTGGCAGAAGGGGAATTTCACAAAGGTGGGAAATTCCTTGATTTATTTGAAAAGTGTCAAAAGTTCTAGTTTTTATCAAATGTTACATTTAAATAAAATAATTGGAATTTCATCTCATGAACCACTCCCACAGTTCGTATACACCATTAAACATAGATCGAATAATTATTTAAAAAACGCAAAATCAAATATAGTTCCAAGCAACATCATCATTCACAACGAAACTCAAATCTCAGAATGGCATACATAGGTTCACAGACAAAATAGAAAGTAGTAAATCTTGGTTCAATACTAATACAAAGCCCAAACAATCCAAGCACCAAGACGACAAGCTTCCAGCATTACTAAGAGACGAACTGCAATCAAGATGACCTCTTACTCCTCTTGATCACCGAGATCGCACTGGACACCACCTGAGGAAGAAGGTAGGGGGGGTAAGCATAAAATGTCAGTAGGAAAAATAATTATCTAGTCGAAAACATTTTAGTGATAGAGAATTCCTGCATGATTAGTTTACTCCAAAACATACATACATATATAATCCAAACCGGAAATCTATATATATATAAAAGCAGTATAATCAAAACCATTCAATCCATATATACACATGACACAAATCAACCCATACCCATGAACTCTCATCATTTCATCTGTGGAAACCCAGGATGATGGCACTAAGTATGCCTAACAGCCTACCTGACACCTAAGTCCATACCCGGAGGGGACACCTGTGTGTCGCCTACCAAACCTGGAGAGGTAACCGAATTGCCTACGCCTGCCAAATGAGGAGGTAATCAAAAGTAACAAAACCCTGCGCGAGTTTACGAACTCTCACTGACAGTGGGGCACGCAGCGCCACACTGTAAACCCACGATGCTAACACGGTGCTCACGTATGATCCTATGACACGTGCAATATAGAACTGAAGTGTGAAAATAATTATGCTCGGGTTTTTCGGTAAAATCAGCATACTAGGTTTTTATCGAAAAACGGGCAGCATAACGACCCTATTTTTAATATATCCAAAATAACCTGTACTCAGAAAATTCTCAGAGCAATACAGTATATATCTCATACAACCAATTCCCATCACATATATTTAAATAGTCTAGAAATTACATTTGTTCTCATATGTTGCAGAAAGTAAGTTTTATTCGAAAACGATATAAAACAGGGGTAATTGAATCCCTACCTTGCTCGAATAGCGATACTACGCTATTGAATCCTTAAGGTGTCGTTGACGATCGCCCGGAAGGTCGGGAACTTATTCCAAGCCCTCGATCGTCCTCTTGCGAAAAACCAATTTCTCACCGGAGTTTCAATTCTACAAACAGACCTCTTCGTTGAATTCCTAGTACCCAAAATAACTAGGTTAGACATATAACTTGTCCAATTTGGGTCCGGGCCCACACCGGGCCGGTGGCACGCAAAACAAGGCAAATCTCGACCATCTGATCTCGATTTCTGTGCAGTCACCAAACATAGGCAATATATATACTTAACTTCTCCATTTTCCGAGTACAATTCAAAAATGACAACAAAAACACAATCCAACGGCCGGATCAAAAAGTCAAACTTAAACTCAAAATATCCAAAAATGACAACTTTCAATCCGGGAAAAATGGGGTTGAGATATATATACCTTGATAATCTTTGCGACGAGACGAATCCAACGGGACCGGTTGGAGGTCGAATGGTGGCTGAAATCGTCTCCGGCGGCCAAAAATCCGATTCGAGCCTCTTGGAGCTTTTCTGGCATTGTAGGCGACGACGGCGACCGAGGACGGGCGGCACGGCTTTGGCGTCGCACGGGAAAGCTTTACTGGTCAGTGGCGAGGGCGGATGATGGCGGCGGTGCCTCCTGCGGCGGTCTGACGTCGACGGGCAGAGAGAGATCCGAGAGAGAGAGAGAGAGAGAGAGAGAGAGATCGGGGGGGAAGAGAGAGATGAGAGAGAGAGAATGAAAAAGGACAGGGCACGTGGCCTTGTCTTATAGGGCTGTGTAAATTTTCAAAAATTACACATAAGTCCCCAAAATTTCAATTTTCTTTCAAATCAGTCCCCCAGAAATTTACAATTTAGTCCTTCTACACAAAATTTTTACAAATTAATCCCCCTAATATTTTATCCAAAAAATTGGTAAAATGTCCAAATTACCCTCCCAAAATCTGGGTTTTTACTGTCCTAGTGTGTCTTAAGTATTATTATTGTCTTTCTTGTCTTTATGATTATGGTTTACTATGGTTTATTTGAGATTGTGTTTAATTTGGTTTATGTCAAATTTTATTTCATTATAGTTAGTATCTAGTCGATAGACAACTTGTCTAGAAAAATCTACAATATTATCTAATAGCTAGACAAAAGTGTCTATCAGATAGATAGTTTGTCTGAAAAGTTCAACAACAGTATCTCACAAATAAACAACGTGTATAGAAGGTTAGACAATAGTAGCTTATCTGAAAAGCTAGACAAATTTGTATAAGATAAACAATATATATAAAGAGCTAGACAACTCGTGTCTAATAGTTAGATTCCTTGTTTGGAAAGAATAAAATTATGACTAAGTTTCCAATTGTAATCTTTAGCCAAAAAAAAAAAAAAAATTTACAATCGCTATAGTGATATGTTTTCATTATAGTGATGATAATTTAAAACTCACTAATTTTATAATCTAATATACTTATTACTCATTACACATAGTTATTGAGTTTGTAATTCAGAAAAATAAAATTGTGACTAAATTTCCAATAATAATGGTGACATATTTTCATTATAATTGCGATGATAATTCAAAACTCACTAATTTTATAATTTAATATAATATATTTATTATGCATTAAACTTAGTTATTGACTTTGTAGTTATAAGAATAAAATTATAACTAAGTTTCTAATAGTAATAGTGACATATTTTCATTATATAGTGACTGAGTTTCTAGGTACTTTGTAGCAAAAATCTCTAACATTTAGGACTTTTGGCATTTAAGTCTCCAACCTTTATAAGTTGCTTTTAAATCTTAAACCTCTGAATTTAGTTGCATCTGTTGATCCCTACACTAATCCTGTCCATTATAATCGTTAAAAAAGGCATGTTCCATTCAGTGTTCTATTCATCTGACCAATCCAGTATTTCATATTTAAAGGGAAAAAAAAAAAACACTTTCCTTGTCAACAACCTAACATGGTTTTCCTCCCCATTTTAGTCATTTTTTCTCTTCTTCTCTAATCCCTGTTTTTTCCTCTATGGATACATTTTGGTCCAATCGCAAGCTTGGTCAACTCACCCCATTTTTTCCTTAATTAAGCCATAAAAGAACCACCGCAAAAACCTTGAAATGTCATTTAGAACCCAAAAAAGAGGTTAGCAACTTCACTCTTCATCATTGGATAGCAACCCACTATCCAGATCAGCTCCAAACTTATTATCTCTCGAAGTTGTAGGATTCATTACTACCCCAAAGCCCAATCTCTGATTATCAACGAACTCCTTGCTAATCTAATGACCAAAAACCACAAAATTTTTACCGAAAACACCAAAAGCACAACCTTTGAAGCCAACCCATATAATATGAAATTGCAAAGCCAATCTAAATTGAGTTGAGCTGAAAACTAACGACGGATATTTCTGCTTTATAAAGTAAATAATTGTTTTCAATTTAGTCAGCAACTACTTCTAAGACATTCACAAAAACTGATTTGTCACTTATTTTCCAATGATGGCACACTTTGTCGATCAATAATTAACAATTAACAATTACGATCTCTTATTGCCTAGTCTAAAATATGATTTGACCCTGAAATTATGAAAAAGAACAATCATATTACAATAGCACCTAAAAGAAAAGTCCAAAACCATATGTAATATGCATAAAACTCGTTAACAGCAAAAAAACAAAAGCTTTATTAAATTGAAAAGGGAAAACCAAACGAGACCCAAAATAAAAAATCATTTAAACTATACACGTGATAGGGAGGAAAAAAAAATGAAACAAAAAACGACTTGAAGAAAAAGAAGAGGTAATACATTGATAGGAAAGTGAAGAAACCCCATTTCTCATACGAGCAGAACACAGAAAGACCACAGTTGAAATTTCAATATTGGTTTAATGATCAAACAGAGAGAAAGATAAGGTGTTGGATAGTAGACCTCCGTCAGTGCAAAGAGTGAAAGTCAGGAAATAAAGGTTTTTTCATTTTAATTTTTTTTTTCAATACAGTCCACATTATTGATAGCACGATCTTTAAAAGATAAAAACAAACAAAATTTGTAGAAGGACTAACGGATGCAACAAAATTGAGAGGTTTGGGATTTAATGCTAAATTTTAAAGATTGGAGACTTAAATGCCAAAAGCTCTAAATGTTAGAAATTTTTGCTATAAATTACCCCCAAGTTTCTAATAGTAATGAACAAAGTAGTGAGTAAGTTTACAAAATTCACTAATTTTGTAACTATACTGTATTTAATTTGGTTTATGTCAAATCTTTTTTCGTCATAAATAATGTCTAGTCAATAGACAGTTTGTCTGGAAAGATAGAAAAAAGTGTTTGTAAGATTGACTACTTGCCTAAGAAGCTGGATAACTTGTGTCTAATAGTTAGACTCATTGTTTAGAAAGAAGAAAATTGTGCCTAAGTTTCCAATAGTAATAATGATATATTTTCATTGTAGTAGAGATGATAATTCAAAACTCACTAAGTTTGTACTTTAATATACTGATTATTCATTACACTTAGTTATTAAGTTTGTAATTAGAAAGAACAAAGTTGTGACTAAGTTTCTAATAGTAATGGTGACATATTTTCATTATAGTAGTACCTAAGTTTCCAATAATAATGAACAAAGTAGTGACTAAGTTTACAAAACTCACTAATATTATAATTATATTATATTTAAGTTGGTTTATGTCAAATTTTAGTTCATTATACTTAGTATTTGACAGATATACAACTAGTCTGAGAAGCTAGATAATAATGTCTACAAGATAGACAACTTATCCAGGAAGCTAAACAATAATATTTATCAAATAGACAACTTATCTGAGAAGCTAGATTATCGTATCTACAAGATAGATAACTTGTCTAAGAATCTAGATAATAGTGTATACAATAAAGATAACTTGTTTGAGAAGTTAGACAATAGTGTCTATTAGATAGACAACTTGTCTGAGACGGTAGACAACACATGTCTAATATCTTGACTAACTTAGACACTCTGCCTAGCATGGTCAAGCAAAATATACAAGGATCGACCTTGCTAGACAATGTGCCTAATTTAGTGTAGTATAAGAAAATCTTTATAACGCTAGATTGTTAATCTAATTTTTCAAAAATTTTGAAATAGTTTTTTCCTTTTTTATGACTTCCCACTAAAACCATTTAACAAATAATATGCATAATTTGACCTTGAATAATGCTAGGTATCTCAAAACTTATATAAGATTTTTAATACCAATATATGTGGCATATGAATTGGCATCATTCAATTGGTAAATATGATTAATTTATTTATGGTAAGTTTTAATACACCAATTTAATAATAACAACTCATATGCTACATGTGTTAGTATTAAAAATTTGGTAACAATCTTGGTACACCTAGTATCATCCATTTGACCTTATCACATGGTGCTAAACTAAGCTAGAGACTCTATTCAGCGTGGTTGAGCTAAACAGACAAAGAACGACAATACTAGACAGTGTGTCTAGCAAAGTCTTAGAAAATTTTAACCATGTTAGACACTTTGTGAATCTAATATTCAAAAATTTTGAATAGTTTCCTTTATTTTTATGACTTCTCTCCAAAACCATTTCACAACCAATGTGTATACACTAACCATATCAATACATTATTCAGAAAAGAAAAATTACTCAATTAAATATAAACTTACCATATAGTGTTTTACTAAGCTAGATATGATGTCTAGCATGGTCAATCTGAGCAAATAATACTCGACCATGCTAGAAAGTATGTCTATCATAGTCAAACTCAAAATACAATACGCATACAAAAAATATCTAGTAAGTCCAAAAATTTTAAAATAGTTTTTGTTAGAGTTCATAACCCGAATTCTATTTGGCCCAACCTGAAATACTTGTGGTACGATATATGTCGTGATTTATTTATTGGGAGAATTTTTGGAGGTTCTAAACACCATCATATAATCATGAGTGTTAATGATATATCTGAATAAAAAATAAATTACAAAATAAAAGAAGAACTTTATATTAGCAAACATAAAATAATAAGTTTTTTAGGTTTGACATGCATTTTTGTGGCTAGATATGTGTCTTTAGGTGCTAGGCATGTACAAACTTGGATTTTTGGAAGGGTAATTTGGATATTTTACCAATTTTCTGGATATAATATTGGAGGAATTAATTTGCAACTGCACAAAACTAAATTACAATTTTTAGGGGACAAGATTGATAGAGATTTGGGAATCGGGGACTATAGTACAATTTTTTGAAAAATTGCATAGTCCCATATATTCTAACTCACGTGGGTCCTTTTTCTCTCTCTCTTTCCCCCCGACCTCTCTCTCTCTCGCCCTCTGCTCGCTCTCGGCCGGCCACCGAAGGAAGCGCCATCACCGCTTCTCACCGTCGCCCAGCCGTGGGAATCATTAGCGGACCTCGCCAGCACCATGTCGAGCTCGTTGCCGACCTCCAGGAGCCGCCGGAGAAGACCACCAGAGCCGGAGAAGACAAAGTGGGCATTTCAGATTTTTGGCCACCGGCGACGATTCTGACCTCTGCTCGACCTCAAACTGGGCTTGTTGGATTCGTCTCGTCACAAGGATTGTCAAGGTATATGTATCTTAACCCCATAATGCCTGAATTAAAGTTGCCATTTTTAGAATGTTTTGAGCTTGAGTTGAATTTTTTATCCTGCCGTTAGATTGTGTTTTTGTTATCATTTTTGATTGTACTCGGAAAATGGGAAAGTTTTATATATATATTGCCTATGATTGGTGACCAGAACGGAAATTGAGATTGGACGATCGAGATTTACCTTGTTTTATGTGCCACCGGCCTGATATGGGTCTAGACTCGAATTGGACAAGTTATATGTCTAACCTAGCTATTTTGGGTACTAGGAATTCAGTGAAGAAGTCCTTTGTGGAATCGAAGCTCCGGTGAGAAGTTGGTTTTTTGCAGGAGGACGATCGAGGGCTTGGAATTTGTTTCCGAACCTCCAGGCAATCGTCAACGACATCTTGAGGATTCAATAGGGTGGTATCGCTATTCGAGCAAGGTAGGGACTCAATTACCCCTGTTTTATATCGTTTTCGAATAAAACTTATTTTTTGCAACATATGAGAATAAATGTGATTTTTGGTTTTCTTGAATATCTGTGATGGGAATTGATTGTATGATATATACATATTGTATTGCTCTTGGAATTTTTTGAGTACAGGTTATTTTGGGTATATTAAAAATAGGGCCGTTATGCTACCCGTTTTCCTATAAAACCTAGTATGCTGATTTTATTGAAAAACCCGAGCATGATTATTTTCATACTTCAGTTCTACATTGCACTTGTCATAGGATCATACATGAGTACCGTGTTAGCATCATAGATTTACAGTGTGGCGCTGTGTACCCCACCGTCAGTGTAGAATCCGTAAACCTGCGCGGGGTTCTGTTACTTCTGATTATCTCCTCATTTGGCAGGTGTAGGCAATTCGGTTGCTCCTCCAGGTTTGGTGGGCGACACATGGGTGTCCTTTCTGGGTATGGGCTTAGGTATCAGGCAGGCTGTTATGCATACTTAGTGCCATCATCCTGGGTTTCCACAGATAAGAGAGAGCTCATGGATATGGGTTGATTTGTGTCATGTGCATACGAATTGAATGGTTTTGATTATACTGCTTTATATATATATATGGATTTCCGGTTTGGATTATATGTATATGTATGTTTTGGACTAAACTAACCATGCAGGAATTCTCCATCACTAAAATGTTTTCGACTAGATAATTGTCTTTCCTACTGGGCATTTTATACTCACTCCCCTACCTTCTTCCTCAGGTGGTGTCCAGTGCGATCTTGGTGATCAAGAGGAGTAAGAGGTCATTTGGACTATAGTTCGTTATCTTGGTAATGCTAGAAGCTTGTTGTCGTGGTGTTTGGATTGTTTGGATTTTGTATTAACATTGAACTAAGATTACTACTTTCTATTTTATTTGAGAAGTTATGTATGCCATTCTGGAATTTGAGTTTCGTTGTGGATGATGGTGATGCTTGGATTTATATTTGACTTCGCGTTTTTAAATTATTATCCGGTCTATGTTTGATGGTGTATACAAACTGTGGGAGTGGTTTACGGGATGAAATTCTAATTATTTTATTTAAATAGACTATTTTGTAAAAAATTAGAACTTTTGACACTTTTCAAATAGAACAAGGAATTCCCCACCTTTGTGAAATTCCCCTTTTGCCACTGGCATGAGTTTTGGGTCGTGACAAGACATGTGTTTCTAATTACTAGACATGTTTCTTTAGTTACTAGACATGTATTTCTAATAGCTAGACTTATGTTTCTAATAGTTAGGCATGTGGCTTTTGTTGCTAGACAACAGTATCTGATGTCTAGATATAAGTGTTGATATTTCTAGACACTATATACACGACTAACTTTTTTATACTCTAGAAATTATCTCGATATTGGTGTCTAGTTATGCGACTGCACCATAGAGAATGATAAACAATGTGTCTAGCATAGTCGAGATAGTGTCTAGCGCCTGAACGACTATAATTGGTCTATGGTGTGTCTAGCATTGTCAATATAGTGTTAAGAGCCTTGATGCACTATTATTGAGACAAGACTCGACAATACTATCAAGCATACTCGATAATATACGATTTGCCGAGTTATGTACAAGCTATCTAGAAAGCTAAGCACACTTATTTATCCCGATCTAAGTTTCTTCTCCGTAGCGGATCTCGCCGTTTTACAACCCATTTTCTAGTTTATAGCTTTTTAAGCTAAAAAAATAACCAAAAACTTCTATTTTTCACTATAGTTTCAAGTCCTACTAGTAAACAACTTTTAATCTACAAAAAATAATCATGAGTGTTGATGGAGTGGATTCGATGGGTTGCGACTGGTGTGCTTTCGACAGGTTCTGGGGAGCGTGGAGTGGGAATAACCAGTTCCATTAAGAGTATGAGTGTGCGGAGATGGGAGTTAGAATGAGAGATGAGAGACAAATCGCAATGAAGAAGAAAGAATTATGTGTTTTTTATTTTTATTTTTATTTCAATTTTAACTAGGGTTATATATGTTATCGTACAAGACTTTTATTTAAAATATATGATTTTAGCTAAAAAGTACGAAGATGGGTGTAGTGTCTAAAATCAACTATCAAGAAGAGGTATTTGACCCTATTTCCCTATACAAAATGAACAGATGACTTAGTTCCGAAATGATGAAAGGCATAATTGAGTAAATTGATGTGTAAGAATGGACTACCTGGCCTAAGCCAGCCCATTCTCGGTCGACCTAAATCAGGTTGGGCTAGCTCGTCAACTAAAATGGTTGGTCCAATTTGTTTAAACCCAACTCAGAGTGGTTTATTAGAATAAATTAGGTGAACATAATTTTTTTTTCTTTATTAATTAAATCTACCATCATTCCACTTTTTAAAATGAATTCTTGACAAATCCTTGACGATCTTGACTGATTTTTAATAGATTCTTGATGTCAGTGGTAATTTTAACAGATTTTTGATAGATTCTTAACAGATTTTTGATAGAATCTAATAATTATGATAAATTTAGTTAAACATTTGAAAAAATGGTAATTATCTACTTAACCCGGTTTATTAAGAATGGAAGCTTCAAATAACTCGAGGAGTTGACTGTTGGAGCGGTTTCTCACTAGCCGTCCACGTGTCTCCTACTGCTGACGTTGGATTCTCCAACTGTTCACGTGTCCTTGCTGTCTCAAAGCTCTCTGAACTCCAAGCAAGATCGGAGAGGCGGGGGTGGCGACCTGCAAAGACTCTTCGATGCTTAAGTCAGTGGTTTATCTTTGTGTTTGGTAGCAAGGAAAAATATTTCAATATGAATATTTATATTTTTTTTTATGGATCTCTGTCTGTTTTCTTATTGTTCACAGACTGTTTTTTATATATCAGTTTTTTGTTGTGTGTACATGCCCCTCTCGGGAACGCATGGTTTTTATATATGTAGCCCTGAGATAGTGAAACTGTTGGTTCTCTCTTTCAGGGATGAGTACCTTTCACCTTAAGATCTTTTTTTTACAGTCACGGGCCGAGATTTCTGTGATCTCCTCTGTGTTACCATGACCTGATTTTCGCCGCCTCCTACGGTTTCAATCTGTCAGGAGTAAGATTTTGGCAAATCGCCGTTCTGTCAGGACGGCTTGTCCCTGCGCACGCACCTACCCAGAATCGCATTAAATGCTCTGTCTGGGTCTGGAGCCATAGGTTGCTTTCCGTTATATTCAGTCTGAAGACCTTTGGGGCTTCCGACCCCCAGCTGCCGAGGTAGGGGCCGCTGTTCCCAGATGGCAGACCCTTGGGGCTTCCGACCCCCAGTTGTCGAGGTAGGGGCCGCTGTTCTCAGATGGCAGACCCTTGGGGCTTCTGACTCCCAGCTGTCGAGGTAGGGGCCGCCGTTCTCAGATGGCAGACCCTTGGGGCTTCCGACCCCCAGCTGTCGAGATTGGGGTCTGACTGGGCCAAACCGTCTGGAATCAGTGATAGACTTGGCCCTAATCGTGGATGGCCCAATGGCCAATTGTGAGATCACGTGCGATCCGCGTGGCTTAAGGTTCAGGAACGGGTCCCACATTGACCATTTCGGCTCATTATCTCCTCCAGATTTTACCTTCGAAAACCAAAGGCCTGGCGACTCGTATTTTATTGGGTAGGGTTTGATTGGAAGAGCAGAGACATTGGTGAGGATCAGAAAGGGAAGAAGAAGAAGAAGAAGAAGATCAGGATCAAATTCGAATGGACAATGACGAAGATAATGGTGAAGATGGCTGTTGTTAATGTCGTATTCATTTAAATCATCGGGTAGCGTTCATGGAGGAATACCAGGCAACATTATAAGAATGAACTTATTATTGTAAGAAGAAGACAAATGCGAGAAAAGAAAATGAGATATTTGTTTAGAGTGTGATTGATGAAGTCCTTGGATTTCAATGATAAACTATTAGAAGACAGATCAAGCGCCAGCATATTTTCTAAGTCTGAAAACTACTCTAACCACACAATACCACTCAAATGTATTTAGTGAAAGATCCAAATCTAGAAGGTTGACTTGTCGAAAGTATGATCTTGTAAGGCAAGCAGAAAATTTGTTTTGAACTCTGAAAAAATGTCGCGAAAGAACCGATGGTTGAAATTCTTCGATCTGACCACTGAATTGTTTCCACTTTTTTTTCCCCCCAAAAAGTGAGACTTAACTAATGACCTCCATTTATTACAAATTAAAAGAAAATATCTACTATTATCCAATCTCTACCCTACCCGATTAGGAATAATAGGCTTTCACGCTTATCTCTGGTGTGACTCGAACCAAGATCTTAAGTAATGGATGATCTTACCACTTGAGCCAACCTAATTTGTCAAAATGACCATTTCTGAATTGGTTTCCACTTATGTATACTTCTTGCAAACAAAGAATATAATATAACAATAAAGATACTGTCCAACTAAGGAGAGCGATTTTATTGAAGTGGACGAGTGCCTAGCAATTGATCTCTTGGAGAGTTACAAGAAAAATTGTGTGTCCCTATTTTTGGTATACCGTATTGTATCGTATTATATTGTGATGTATTGTATTGAATTATATTGTATTGTATTATTATATTATTGTAATATGTTTAGTTTTGTATTTGTATTAAGATGTTGTATTAAAAGTTAGTTTTGAAAAATATTATTTTCAAAAATTTATTTAGAAAAAATATTTAGGAAAATATCACTTGTAAAATTACCGTTTAAAACGAATTATTTATGAAAATCCACTTTTTAGATATATATTTAGAAAAATATCACTTTTAAAAATTTATTTAGAAAAATACCACTTTTGAAAATAATAAAGTGATGTGAGAGAGAAATTAAGAATAGAAAAAAAAGAGGAGAGTGAGTATTGTATAATACTAAATTAAGTTAAAATTATATAATTCAATGTAATACAAATTTTTTATTCCGTATTAGATAATGATGTCGTATTAAATAATACAAAAACAAAATCAAACATAATATTAGGTTTAATTAATATAATACAGAATTCTTATATAGTGTACCGAACATGACCTTAGAGATCTAAACTAATGATTTTATCTAGAGTCAAATAAGATCATTAAATTTGACCAAATGGGATTAATTATGTGAAATGACAATGACTTGGGGACAACAAAGTATCCAAACACTTTAAGCATTCTGGTCAGAAAAGTAAATAATGCATGATGTGCAAGAATGTGTCGCCCGATGGGGCCTGGCCCATTATCGACAGTTAAAAGGGCTGAAGAGTGGGTCAAGCCAGCTAGTAAAAGGGCAGCATAAGTATATGTCCAAATTTGGGCCCAAATTTTAGTACATAACCGCAGCCCGTTATCATTCTCTATAATCTAATCTTTTGCTATTAATTAAACTTTAACAAATGTTGTAAGAAATTATGCTTCTCTTAAGCTCTTTGAGTATTATTTGGCTGTTTCAGTTTTGAGATTTCTTTTATTCGCTTTAATAATCAGATTTAAAGAGAAGGTTTGTTTTATTACCTTCAAATAATTCTCTATCTATAAATTTACGTTCTGGGTACTAGACGTTTTCCTGGTAATAGTCTTTCTTAAATAAACAGCTTTTTACCATAGAAAAAAGAGAATTCATTTGTTTTCACAAATGGGGTTAAGAAATTATCTAGCTTTGCCATTGTTTCCTTTACTATGGCGTTTCCTTTACTATGGTGCTAACTAGAGCTTAGTTTATGCTAAATTCTATTAGTTTAGTTGATGTTCCTATTAAAAAGGGTGAGATAAAATAGAGCTTGAGTTGTCTTTGCCTTGGCTAGAGCAAGCAATTTCCTCAATGTTAAAGATACTTGAAACTAATATTCATCTATATGCGTTGACCAAGAACGAGTAGCTGTTCTCAATTGAAAGAATCCTGTAAAACTATTCTGTAGTAAGTAAAAATTTTGACCAAAAGTTTTGGTAAATTACCATGGAAATCTAGATCATTATGTTTTCACCTGTAATTTTCAGAACAAGAGAGCTCCAGATTTTAGAGTTCGTTGAGGCACATTTATTTAGTGTGTGATTGTGTTCTATAAGCGTATGAATGGATTTCAAGTGCAAAAAATTCCAAATTTTCAGCTTTTTTTCTTCTTCTTCTTTTATGTCATTTTAGGACTTGTTTGGATTCATTTCAGTTTTTTTGCTTAAATAAATTAAAATAGAAGTAAAAATTTGTTTTGATTTTTAATTTTTAAAAACAAGAAAACATGCATGGCAAACTTATTTTCACTATTTGTTTCCAAAAACAAAAAAAGACAAATAATGAGAGAAAAAGTCATATAGCTTTGTATTTATGTATATACACATATATGTGTATATACAATAATGTATAAATGTATGCATATTTTTTAGTTTTTGAAATTTGTTTTAAAAAATAAAGTTATTAGAAATTTTTTGTTACCACTTTTTTTGAAAAGTTTGGTAATAATTTTGAAAAACAAAAAACAAAAACAAAGTTGCCAAGCAAATTTTCAAAAAAAAAATCCATTTTCTATTTAGAAAAACAAAAAAAATAGAAAACAAAATGCCCTTTTATTTGGATTTGTTAATTGCTATTTTTCTGGTTATATATCTTCTTTTATTATTGTGGTTCTTCATGGAATATTTTTGTTAAAAAAGCCTATAATTCGTTTTGGGCCAATCGTTGAAGTATTTATCAGTCTATGCTCTGACAATAACGTGTATGGAATGTTTAAGCTCTTTATTTTAAGTTTTCTGTTTGTTTTAATCTTCAGTATTCATTCAGTAAGCTTGATGGCTTCTTCTCATTATCTCTTTATCCTTTTATTTTTCTTTGCTCCAGTGGTTCACGATTAATGTGCTAGGATGACTGAAAGATGTAGCAGTACTAATGTAAGACTTTCCATTTTTATAATTTTACTAATATCTGTCAAAACATTGTGTGAATACCTCTTTTTATTAAGTTTGTAAAGAAGTCGTATAAATAGAACATATATATACCAGATTGAACTTCTTATGGGATAAGAGCATATATATATATATATATATATATATATATATATATACTAGACTGAACTTCTGTTTATAGATCAGAAATATATATGACAGTTTGAACTTCTTATAATCCACTGGAATAAGAGCTACTTTTTGAAACTTTAGATGAACCATACATTATGGTTTTCTCAATTGCTTGAACTTGATATGGGAGAATCCAACTTCAGCTTCTAGGTTCTGGGTTATATATACCCTTGGTTTTTATTTCTTGATACAATACTGTTCGATTCATCAAAATTATGTTTAATTCATGAAGTTGTGAAGTTGTGAGTTCACAACTTCATGATTTATTCTTATTATGAGTGTGGTATATAAGATTATGTGTATGGTTCATAAACTTATAAACTTATAAGTGTGGTTTATAAATTATATATTCAGTTCATAAATTATAAATTTATTGATTAACTTGGGCATATGCTCATAGAGAACATCCAAACACAACAAAATGGGTAAGAAAACTGCAAAATGCATATTGGTATATATGAACTTAACAACAAAGGTATATGACTTGTAAATAATCTGTTTGACCACATTATGTAGTGTTTTAAATTTGGTACATGACTTGTAAAATCTAACAGCTTCTTTCATCAAAACAGAGCTAACTGTAGCATATTTGTTATCAAAAGAGTAGAGGTATTAATGACGAATGCAAACTTACAAAAAGCAACTTAAACAAAAATGGCATTTTATTGAAAAAGATAGTTGTCGAACTTTATACTTGGCTGGGGATAAGATTAGAAGAGGATACACAAGTGACACATAAAGAGAAATATGAAATTGATAGAGAACATATGAGTTTGTTTGGTTTAGTGAAACAATATGACTTTATTGTTCGACAAAGATTATTTTTTTAATATTTTCAATTTTGAAAATAATAAATATTGAAACATTTTGTTATTGGTTTATAAGTTTCCTATAATTCATTTTTAAAATCCGAATCTTACTTAGTTATCTCTAATTAAATCCTTATGTGTATACTTTTATAATAATTAAAAAAGAGCTAAAACTGATTAGAAATAATAACGTATATTGAACCAAGTGATATATATTATACAAGTAATTTATTGTTACAGCCATGTCAAGTATATCAACTAATAAATCTAGTATATAACGCCCTTAACTAAGTTTGCCATCTATTGAGCTTAGTCCATTTATTTTTTATGTTTGTTTTTGTAAAACCTCTCAAATTAAACAAGAGTATTGTGGTCTTTTTACCTAAAAAATTCGAATTATTGGATGAATTTGGACAGAATTTTGGTTTAGAATCATTTGGGTATAAGTGTGAAGAAAGTTTGAAAATTGGGGTCAAAGTATAATTACTCAAAGGTATTTTTGAAAAGAAATTTCAAAAATTGGGTCAAAATATAAATAAGTAAAACAATGTCCAATCTCTTAGAAGTTGACACGTAACGTTACAGTTTTGGAAATCGCCCATAAATCCCTACACTTCCCCTCTTTCTCCTCGAGATCCCCGAGCTTCTTCACCCATGGCCAACCATTACAGTCGTCCAACATACCATCATTGATGCTCGCCATCACCCAGAATCGGCGCGCTGTCGCCGGACGAAGAAGCCACCACCGGAACCAGCCCTGTCAAAGCTTGCGATCGCCAGAAAACGGTGAAAAATGTCGCGTGTGGTTTTGTTTGTCGGAAACGATTCCAGCCATCATCGCCACAAAATTGGTCACCGTCGACTCCTCTTCTCATGGGCAATCATGTAGTAGGTGCCTCGTGTCTCAGTTTTTTAAATAGGGTATAAGCGTTAAGAAAGTTTAAAAATTAGGATGGTATCCGCATAGCTCAATGAGTGACGCACTCTGAGTATTTTAAATTAAAACCGTTATTTGATACCAAATTTTCTATCACGACTTGAGACTGGGGTCAGTGACAAAATGAATATTTCATAAAATAGAAATACCAAACATATTTTCTTTTAAAATGACTCATTTAACTAAAAAATTTATCTCGGAAATTATAACTTTTCAAACTAGTCTCAATAAAATATTTAATTAAAAATAAAATCCCACAGTTATGCATTACTCATTAAACATAAACAGTAAATAAAATAATTGTTTAATAGTTATGCATCACCAATCATTTTACACTTAATTACAGATATAGTAATACAAACCATGACCAAATCTCACATTCTAGTTCATAAAGTTTAACAAAATCTAAATTCTTACTCAAATCTAAATATTTCACAAGTCTCGTAGGAATTTACCAAAATATAAATAAACTAATTATTCTGTAATGCCTCGAACTAGGTCTCCTGGTCCAAATCACACTGAGTGCCACCTGAGAGGAAGAAAGAGGTGAGCTATTGCTTAGTAGAGAATCGATTACAAGTTTTTATTACATAAGAAATATACTCACGTTGAAGGTTTTACATGGTTAGTATTACGTTCAAAACAGTTCACAAAACCCAAGTAGAAATCATAGTTCAATAGTTCAAACATTTCAAACTATTGTAAAATATCCATCAAAACCATACATATCTATTTAAGCCAACATATAACCATATATGCAGTCATGATATTCGAAGTGTCCTAGTGGATCACTCGTAAGTCCGAATCACCTAAAGAGGTGCCGTAAGTCTGATCACCCAATGTGGGGCATCGTAAGTTTGATGGCTACGTAAGTGTGTAAATGTATGCAAATGCAATATGAGTGACAGAATGAGGATATACACCACTTCTACAAATTCACAAAACCACCATGTATTATTCTTTAATCAAACATCATTTAATTCTCAAAACTGAGTTATCAAATCATTTTGAATTTTCTAAAAATTTTGGTATTATAACGACCGTTTGTGATCAAATCCCAAAATCTAATTTCCTGCAGAAAATAGTCTAAAATAGTATGTATGACATGCTAACTAGTGTGACGTGCCTCCTAGGTAGTTTATATCTCAAATCAGGTCAAAACAGATATAACTCATAATTTTTACAAATAATTTCACGAAATTCTATATTTAACAAAAATATGTGAAAAATAAAATTAAACTAGTTTAAAGATCAAATAATCGAATCTCTAGCTCAATTTAATATCTAAATAGCATTACAGAGCTATGGAGAGAGTTTGACATCGTTTGAGTGTCGTTTAGTGGATCGGGTGTTGTTTTCTAACTTTTGATTTCTTAGTTTGAAAACTTGATTTTCAAACAGAGCTTCAAGTAACGAAATAAACTTCACCACTAAATTCAGAGCATCTCAAAATACTAAGTAAGATATATAATTTTTCTAACTTGGACCTGGACCCCACGTCACGTAAATCGAGACAAATCTGAGTTGTTCGATTGTTTTTTTCGTGCCCATTTCAAAACTAGTTAATATGTATCTCATTTTTACTATTTTTAACATAGATTCCAAAAATGATATTAGTTTCAAAATCTAATGGTGCGATCGAAAAGTCAATTCTGAAACTATTTATACACAAAATTGTTCAACGAAATTGTAATCAAATGAAGAAAAATTGAAATACAAGGTATCTACCACAAGATTGCCCGTGAGGAGAGGAGTCAACAACGATCAATTTCACAATGAACGACGGCCGGAATCGTCTTCAGTGAGCAAAACCACCCGTGGTGTTTTTCACCATTTTTCGGTGATTGTGAGCTCTGACGGGATTGGTTCTAGTGACGGCTTCTTCGTTTGGCGACAGCGCGTCGATTCTGGGTGACGGCGGGTGTTAACGGCAGTGGGTTGGACGGCTGCAGCGGCTGACCGTGGGTGAAGAGGCTCGGGGATCTCGAGGAAAAAGAGGGGGAAGTACATGGATTTATGGGCAATTGCCAAAACTGTAGTACCACTTGTCATCTTCTGAGGGATCGAACATTGTTTTACTTATTTATATTTTGACCCAGTTTTTGAAATTGTTTTTCAAAAATACCTTTAAATAATTATACATTGATCCCAATTTTCAAACTTTCTTCACACTTATACCCAAATGAATCTAGCGTGAAATTCTGTCCAAATTCATCCAATAATTCGAATTTTTTTAGGTAAAAAGACCACAATACTCTTATTTAAAAGAATTTTGTCCCGAAATTCAAGTACAAAGCATAAACTCAAAGTACAACCTCAAGATGAAAATTAAATAAGTGAGGGTATTTTTCGTACATCTCTGTCTCGAGTTCCCAAGTGGTTTCTTCTTTCTTATGATGATTCCAGATAACTTTGATAAGTGGAATTTCTTTATTGTGAAGCACTTTGAGTTCACTTTCCATTATTCGAGCCGGTTGCTCTTCATAAGTGATATCCTCTTAAATTGGTATCTCTACATACTGAATTATATGAGACGGGTTAGAAACGTATTTTCTCAGCATTGAAATATGAAAGACATTGTGTACATGATCTATCTGTTGTGGTAAGTTTAATCGATATGCTATTAGCCCAATTCTTATAGTAATCATAAACGATCCAATATATCTTGGAGCTAACTTTCTTTTAACTCCAAATCTAGTAACTCCGCCTCTTGGTGTGATCTTTAAAAATACCTAGTCACCAACATCAAACTCTACTTCTCATCTTAGGGGATCCGCATAACTCTTTTGACGACTCTGAATAACTTTAAGAGGGGGAGAATGTTACTCATTGAGCAAATTTTTGAATTAAATGAGTCATTTTAAAAAAAAATTCAATATTTATATTTTATGAAATACCCATGCTACCACTAATCCCGACCTCGAGTTATGACAGGTTTAGTTATTCTTTTATCATCTCTATTTTATTTGTAATTTCAAAACCTCCATTCATTAGCAGTAGTTTATTAGGATAGCTTAGGTCAATTTGCTATTAGTACTTGTTCTATGTGGGATCGGTTTTTTCTTGCCATTATGCTAGGTTAGGATAGATATAGGTAAATAATATTTGGTTGCATAACGACACATTATAAAGTAATCTTTTACCTTTGCTTATCGTATTCTATGTGGCTTCTCCAACTCTAATCTCAGGTTTTTCCTTTTCTATGAACTCTAGAGATCATTGGCCCATAAAGAGATTGTACCTATTTCAGTATAAGTTTATCCTAAACCCTATGGCACTTTGTTGCTTGTTCCAGTGAGCTACCTATTCAATGAAAGGGATATTATTCTCCTTTTTTAGTGTGTGTACACACTTGAAAGCGGAAAAAGACGAACTTAGACTAATAAAAGGAAACAGAAACTTCTCTTCTATTCCGTGCATGCAATTTGCTTTCCATATTAATTACCTGGTGCAACCTTAGACCACAGGAGGCTCCTAGCCCCTTTCCTTAGGATATGATCTATCTCGTGGGACTTATTTCGGAAGTATAAACATTAAAGACATAAGGCTCTCAAATATGAGCAAACCTGAGAAAACAAACACATACTAGCTCAACTATGAGCACTTCGAAAGAGTATGTATACTGGTCAGTAATAAAGGCTTCATTAGCCAGTTTTCCTTTCTAAACCCACAAACCTCAGAACATATTAGAAGCTATTATGAATATCGCCACCGGACTAATTGACCGCCATATCCTATTCTTTTTTCATATGATTAGATCGCCCACTGGCTAAAACTTTTGCCATCGCCCTAGTCTGCTAACAAAGATTCTAACCCTACTGGATCCTACCCTTTACTAAACCCGACTTCCCACTTAAGAAGCACTCGATTCCCTGTGCGAGCTTGGAGAATCAGTCTACCCTACTATGGCACAATTTTCTTCGAGCCTTGCTTTCTCAAGCCAATCCTATGTCCGGGATGGGAATGTGTCTTCTTTGTACTTCGAACCCTAGTTGTTGGTAGGCCAACTTTGATAGCAACACCTTTCCTGTAGAATTTTTTTTTAATTTTGGGTTTGGAACTTGAACACAGTTTTCTTTCCTCTCCCCCTATCACGTTCATTCGGCAAGCGCTTTTTGCCCTATATAACTCAATTGAGCTAGCATGTACATGTACTACTGCCTCATCGAAGTGAGTAAAGGAAACTCTTTCTTTCTATTATAGAAGATAGACCGTTTACTGAGAAGAGAAATGACCATAAGCCATAAGCCTAGACGTCATTACCATTCCTCTATTGTTAGATTAGATAGGTGTAGTCATCCTTTTCTTTTTTTTTTTTCTTTTTTTAAGAATAATCTCGATTTACTTTGTCTTCCACACTCGGCATAAGCCCTTGCCTTGCTTTTCTCACGTCACCTCTGGCTAGGCTATCTGTCTTTCTTACCAACTCATATGGTAGTGGGGACAGCTGACTGCCACTTACCCTGGTTGGCTTCGACGAAGACTTTCTTTGTTAAAGGAGGGCTTTAGCCTCTGTTAAAATTGCACATTTTGCTGAAAGTCGGATCAATAGAAACCTCAATTTCTTTCTCTGAGCTGAGCTCCTAAGGCTACGGTCTATGCCCACTTAATCTTGACCGAATTACTATCGTATACACTTAAGGGCGTACTAGCCATAGCCTGTGCATACTAGACTTAAATACGGGTAAAAATGAAGCAAGATGGCCGTCTTTCAAAAGTAAGGCTTTACACGTAATACCAAGCCCTTTCTTTTGGATATCCTACCTCTGCCACTTGATCTGGTTGGACTGACTTCCTTAGCTTAGGTTCCATCTGTTGGGTCACAATCTCCTACCCGAAATGAGGGATCAAAGGGAGTAAGGGGCTAGCCTATAGGAAGAAACTACAACCCCGCCCACGGAATAAGTCCAGTTACGGATTTGAATGAATGCCCCAGCTAGCTCTAAGGTAGTCTAGACTAGTAAGAGTCCCACTTGAAATGGTTAAGGGGTCATCGAATCGAGTTATACCACTTTTCCTTTGTTTCTACTATGAACTTCATTCTCTATTATCGGTTGTACATTACGAGTCCATCTCATCAACCCCTAAATTTGGTACTGGAACAAGGATTGGAAGATCTCGATCTACGAGCCTTGTCTCGACCATATAATCCAAAGATGAGGTAAAGTCGCTAACGTTCTTTTGTCCAAGTCGTAATTTTTTCTTGTATAAGCTCGATTTTTTTTAATTTATTTTTTATTTTTTATTTTTTTTTTAGGACTTAAACCTCTAAGTAGGTATGCAGTTGAGCATCAAGGGGAGACAAAGTCTTAATACCAGAGCAAGTAAATAGCAGGTAAAGGGAAGAGAAGCAGAGCGTGAGCACTCGTTACTAAGTAAATGAATCACAGTAGATATAAAGTTTCTATTGGCCATGCATGATAAGGAAGAGACCATGGAGGTTTTGTCAACAATAAATTTAGAAAAAATTACGAGACGTGGTTTATATGAAAAAAGTTATTAATCAAAGCAAATAAGAGAGACAAAGATTTTATAGTGGTTCAGCTCCGAAAAAGATGAGCTTACGTCCACTGTTTTTCACTATTTTCTGGAGAATTACAAGAACTCAAAATTACAATGTGTTATCCGGAAAGAAGAAGAAAATACTCTCAAGAATTCCTCAGCCTCCTAGGTCAGAAAAAGTCCTCGTTTTCCTCACCGAAACATTGAACTCCCTTTATATAAATGAAGGTAGCTCAATGTTCCCAATTGTGAGAATGAGTAACTGTACAATCGGGTAATATAATTTGAGCAACAATATAATTGGGTAATCACTTAAATTGGATAACTGGTCGAATCTTGAAAGAGAAACTTTTGTTTCCCTTTCCTAGTAGGTTACCCATTTTGACGAAGCATAGATTAGTCTCTTTTTCATTCTGGTCGCACATAACCTAGTCGGAGGAGGTCGCACGTAACTTATGCGGTGGAGGTCGCATGCAACTTATGTGGTGGAGCTCGCACGCAACTCTTTCGGATGAGGTCGCACTTAATCTTACTCATGCGACCTGACATAGGATTTTAGACCGACAACACCTGGTATAAGCAAAGGCAGAAAATAATACTGACAAATAAGGTAGGTACTCGACTCCAGTTGATGGAGCAAGGCAAGCGAAATCTTTTCTTAGTTTGTTATCAAAATTTTGATTGTAAGAGCAACGAAAGAGGAATGGTACTACCACTTGAGGAAGAGCTAATGGCACAGTGAGGTAGGATCGAATCCATTTAGTAAAGCCAGTTATGGCAGAAGCCATACCCAAATGTGGTTGTATGGAACTTGTTCTTGTGTAGGTGGAGTCCAATTATGACCGAGTCCTCTATTGCTGTGTAGGTAGAGTAGTCCAACTATGAATGTTGTGGACCAGACAGCTGAACTTGTCGAGGGAGGAGGTAAGCTTCCAGTCATTGCTCTTTCTATCGGTATGTTGAAACCCCACACATCTAAAAGTAAGGGTCAGTGGGCTGGTCTTCCTCTTCTCCAACACCCAAACGGTTCAATTTGCCTAACAACACATGTATCATAAATGCTAGTGAAGTCCTTTTTTCTAGTGTCTCACATCAGGGTGGAACCGGTGTTTAAACACTCTGAAACAGCTTCTGACCAAGGATTGTCTCTACAAGAAAGACTGAGATGAGTGCTTTAAATCGACCTCAATGCAAAGAAAACTGGCGGGCTGTCACTGTTGTGGAGTAGACCTTGGATTCAGTAGTTACTAGAAGTTCCTCTTTAGCCAGCTGGGACTATTCTCGAAGGTGGCACAAAAATCTATCCGGATCGACGAGAAAAAGAAAAGAAAACGATTAAGAAGATTTTCTTTGTCCCGCAACCGCATCACCAAGGTCTTCCTTATAATTTTGTGACAAAGGAAAGGGCATGAATGGAGGACTCTTTCCTCAAGATTGATTTTCCTATCTATGTCAACAAGAGATCCTATTCTATGAAATTTATCTCATAATCGACAAATCTCTTTACTATAGCTCGAATGGAAGCTTGTCCCGTGTATTGGACTAATTGAAGCTTCAGAGTTCGTGACCTAAGCAACCGCATTATAAATCTCGTTGTGAAAGGTAGCCCCAAGGCCGCGAAATGTCTGCCGACTTTGTCTCTTCTCCCGTTCCTCGTTTGCTAGTATTACCAATTAGCTAGTTCCCGTACGTTGGGATTTCTCAACCTTGGATTCAAAACCCTCTAATTCTATGACACGCAAGGAGGGCAACCGTCCTTCTTTCCCTTCCGAAAAAGCAACATAGGAAGAAAAATAAGATAGCCTAGAATGTTATTAAGTTTATTTATTTCGTCATACGTTTTTTTTAAAAAAAAAAAAAAAATTCCATGCTTTCCATTGGTCAACAACCAACAAAGAGACATGGGAGAAAGGATGCACGCCCATAAGAAAGAAATGAAAATAACATCATCCGAATTCATGAGAATCAATATCCACTTTCTAAATTAGTAAGCGAGATCATTTGCTCATACAAATTTAAAAAAATTGAACAACATATACCATAAATTCTCAAAAAATGGAGTAAGTTTCTGGTATATGTCCTCTTTTGGTGGTGCACTTAATTTTTATTCTCACACGGTTTTAAATTTTTAATTTAGTGCCCACCTGTATGGTATTCTGGAGGTTATTAAAAGAGAATCGCTAAGTTTTAATCAGGATGATCTTTTTTGCCAGGTTTTGGTGGTAATGAAATGCAATTAAATTGAATATGTTTAGTTGTCAATCGTTAACGTTCGATATATTATTAATCAGCTGTTATGATTAATACACTTAATCATCATGTTTATTATTGTACAGATTTATTGCTTTCTTATATGTAATTTGACTTCTTGATTGAGATTGGTTTAAAATATCAGCCTGTTTAAATACAAATTTTCAGCGTGAAATTAAATTCTATCAAATACGAAATTGACTATACTATAGTTATTGGCTTGCGTTATACGCTCTTCTTTAATAAATCGATGCAGACCATATATGTTTGTGGGGTTTTTTTCTTTTTGTTTTTTTGAGGAGATTTATGTTTTTGTTTTTGATATTGTTACAGGGACAACTGCAAAAAAAAAATACACTTAAGATTAAGTGTTATGCAATTACAATCCTGAATTTTGGATTATAAAAAATATATTACGAGATTAAGAATTTTTAAAAAATTAATATTTTAATATTTTGATTAATTTTAATAACAAAAAAATAATATTATTTTTTTTATTAAAATTATTATTTTTTACTATTTTTCTTAATTTTGAATATATTATTATTTTTTATTAATTAAAATTATTAAAAAATATTGATATTAATTTTCAAAAATCCTTAAACTCATAATATTATTTTACAAAATATAAATTTTAAGAATTTAAATTTAAGAATATCCAAATTTGAGAGCCTTCTTTTCCAGTTTACCGTAAACTTATCGTTCCCAACACGCAGTTGAGTATATGTATTACATTGTGAAGGAAAACACCATCATTATTAATGTCGGGTCACGATTTTGTTGATCTTGACTCTTGAGGGAGACGCTGGGGTGTCTTTCTTTTTATTTTTTATTTTTTTTCCTTTGCCCCCTAGTCTTTTCAAACTATAGTAGACACTAATAATCTTGGCCCCTTTCTTTTTCTAATTATAATATGTAATGTATATATATATATATTTATATATTCTATTAGCAGATGATAGGACCACTTTTAATTATGTTAAGACTTTTACAAGTCACCTCAATAATGGAGTTACTAATACTTCGAACCACAAAATCCTAATCGGAAGTCATTAACTCTCATTTAATGCAGTTCCATATGGTTTTATTACATTCCCCATCATCTAGATTCTTAAGTACTTATGGTTCAGGGTGTTCCATATGCCCCTTCCTGTCTTTTAATTTTCGCACTATAAATAATAAGTTCGTAATAAAAATGGAAGTTTTGGCGCCATGGATATGGGTTAATTCATAATTGACATATAATAACTAGCTAGTACATTTCGATTGAAACAACCAATATTGATTTCCATTTTTTCTTCTTTCATATATGGTGGACTCACGTGGTTACAGGCTTACCCGAATACTAACCACATCTGCCTCTAGTCTTGAGGCCAAAAATTCGAATCCCCTCCACAATATGTTTTTTTTTTTTTAAAAAATGTAATAGACTCACTTCCGGGAATTAAACTGGAGCTCTTAGTATTGTACTTCCTACTTTTTGTTCCAACTGTAACTGTGTCATTAGGGAAACCACAATAACTGTATTTAGAGAATAAATATATTTAGATATGGAATAGTATAATAAAAAAAACCTACACCAAAAAAAATCCACACTTTTTCATTAATATATAATAAAAGTTTTTATTTGTATTTTTTTTTCGAATGTCATTGAATTTATGTATATGGTTAAAATCTGGAGTTAAAATTTTGAATCAAAACATTTTTATATTTTAAAGTTAGATAATATAAAACCTACAGTCACATAAAATATTTTATTTAAGTTTTTCTATCAAATCTCGTTGAATTCACATAAATAATCAAAATTAATGTTAAAATTGTTGAATGAGAACATTTTTGCATTTTAAAATCATATAATATAAACTAGAAAAAGAAATTTCATGCATTTAAAGGCTGCCACAGTTAAATTCTTAAAATGTTACAGATCATTCATTAATTTAGATGTTGTTTTTTGGTTGTCTCTTTGGCTGATATACCCGACAATTTTAAAAAGTAAATACATTTGTTCAACTATTTTAAACTTTAATTTTAATCATATATATGATTTGAGTGAGATTTGATTAAAAAATATAAATATATTGTTTTATTTAATATTAATAAAAATGTATGAGTTTTATTTTTTTAAAACAAAAAGCTAAACCTCATAAGTGTTTTTTTTATAGGATGAACTATAAAAAAACCCTCAAATTTGAGTATTTTGCAATTTAAACCTTAAGATTTGGTCTCGGCAAAATAATATTCTAAGATTATAAATTTCTAAAAATTAATATCTTAGACTAACCTTTTGAACAATTTTAGTAATAAAAAAATAATAATATCCTTTATAAAAATTAGATTAATCTTTATTATTCTCTTTAATTTTAAGTAAATTATTATCTTTTATCAGTTAAAATTATTCAAAAAAAATTAATTTAGAGTATTAATTTTTAAAAATTCTTAATTTTAGAGTATTATTTTACAGTGTCCAAACTTTGTAGTTTAAATTACATAATATTTAAATTTCAATGTATTTTTTGGCAACTTATATTTTCTGATATTATATTAATTTTTGTTGGCATATATTTTTAAAACCAACTACTTACTATATTATATATTTTAACGAGCAGCAGTACAAAATTATCTATCTCTTACATATTAATACGAGTGGACTTTTCAACCACAAATCAATCTGGATCGTTCGTGTCGTGTAATCTAAGCCGTCCACTTGCGTTCTCCTAAGTCAAAGCATGTAAAGTAGCTACCTGGTGTCTCTTAACCATATTATATTGTACCAATAAGTATTTCCATCTTAGGTTGCATGGGGTGCTTAGAATGGATTCGAATACACATATAATCATATAAGCTAATGCATTAATAATGAACGGGAATGAGTTTGTAAATGTTGCAACTACAAAAGTGTAAATGGCCCATTTGAAATAAGGGATACGTGATGAGATATAGTTACAAATGACCTATTTGAAATGAGGTTATACATGGTGAGATGTACTTACAAGTGGGAGAAACGAGAGTACGTAGCTACGCACTTACCTCAAACTAGTATATACACACATCCTTGGAGATTGAAACGCAACGAATGCAAATGACTGAAGGAAAATTAAGTTGCTTGTGTGACATAAGAGTGACATAAAGCACAATATGTAGTTTTATTGCTGATCATGTTATTTCAATCAAGCTACCTCTAGGGTTCGAACTTTTAAAAAAAAAAATTATAAACAAACCTGTTGTTAAAATAGTAGAAATTTTTATAATAATCGATTCCTATGAAAAATAAAAAAGACTTCTCCAACCAATTAATAATTTCATCTTCCACTCCTAAAATAAACATAGATAAATCATGCGTAAAATATCATCACAAACATATATAATTAGCCGCAACGATTAAAGGAGGAAAAAAAAAAAGTAAAATACATTTAATAGCAGTACCCAATGAGAGTTTAAACGACTATCAATATATTCTACTCGTTATGAAAATGATAAACTTCCGTTCTTACAAAAATACCATCTAGGTTTTGCCTTTGATCTCAATATTGCTTCATTAATCATAGACGGAGCCACCTTGGGACTAGGGGGCATATGGCTCCCCTCAGTTTTTTGAAAATTTCATTTTTACTCTATTATTTATAAATATATTCAATTAGATCCTTTATTTCTCCACTAAATTTTAATATATATATTTCATAAAACAATTCAATAATGCTCCTCATTTACTTTATTGAATTTTATGATTTTTAGACTTTACTTCTCTTATTCTTAAATAGTTAATTTTTTCATACATTTATGAATAATTTTTCTTTAGACCTCACTTTAAAATATTATTTAAATTATGTCCATAACGATCATTTGTGTTTCTTCATTTTTACTGCCCTAAATGATAATACTCAATTATAAGTCAATTTGAAGGAAAAAAAATAAAAAAAGGGGAATATTAAATTTTACTTCCTTGAAAAATTTTAGTTTCTAGCTCCGTCATTTTCATTAATAATCATCCCATTTCCGGGGCGGCCAGTTATGTTTACAAGAAATTATTAATTCACGGAGTCATAATACAATTTTATTAATCATTGACTAACTAAATGAGTCTACTATATATGCGTGTGCACGTATATTAATTTACACGCAAAATATCTAATATGACACGATGAACTGATCATTAATACGTACATACATGTACTATCTATTGATTGTTATGTGTAACTAACTTTGAATTTTTTTCATCCAAATTCATATTATATACTAAACAAAAAGCGGGCTAAACTGGTGTATTTTTTTTTTCCCACTCTGAACTCTGAAAAAGAAGATTTAAATTTGGTGCCTCCCTCAGATTGCAATGTTAAGAAGAGTTTTCTTACTACTAAACTATGTTTGTAACCACACTACTAACTTAAAAAAAAAAAAAAAAAGTTCTCTCGATATTAGACTCCTATTATTTATTTAATATTTTTTTCGATGGAACAGTTTTTTTCCTTATTAATTAATATTACACTACGGACGTTTTCTTCTCTTGGCCAGGGATATGGATTCAATAGCTGCTTTAATTTATAGCGTACTAATTAGTAATCCTTGAGAACGGACCATATTAGATGTATTAATAGTTGATTATAATTGATAGCTCAGTAATGCTGGTAATTACCAACAACATCAATATTTTAACAACCATATAGTTAGTTCATTTATTATTGTTAATGTGTACCGAGCTAGAAAGAGAGTGTCTCTCTTGCCAGTTGCCAGCAGTATATATACACATACACTATATATATTATTATTATTAATTTGAAGATTTATTTTGTGCAAGGTGTAAAATATAATCTTTGAAGTATATAGGTGAGGGTTTGTGAGGGGATGGCTTAGACTTTCTCTTCAAAGTTTTGTCCTTCACACGAGTGTTCTGAGCTAGGAGCGAAGTGCTCGCTCACATGAAACAGATCATATAACATTCTGTATGTAGGGCTGGCCCATGCACAATTATTATGCAGAGTTTAATTCTTCTGCTACAATAACTACTTTTAAGATAAGATACCATGTTATGTTAATAATATTATACCTTGAATTACAGGTATTTTTGTCACACACTAATACATTCGCCTTAATTAATTATCTTACACATATATCTGTGTTAATGTATACAAATTAAGTATTGCGCGTAGTCATCAATTTGTTTACTTACTAATTTTAAAAAACAAACGATGTGGCAGCAGTACGTAAACGATTTCAAATTTCTAATTAGTGAAATGTAAAATATACACAATTAACTTAAAATGTCGTTTATGCAATTATATATAAGCAAGCATATTAATTGATACAATCAAATCACATGATAAAACTTACCTAAACATTACCATGCACATATATTTTTAGATTTTTTTTAATTTGGAGGAGGGAAATTAGCAAATTATTGATCTAAAACAAAAATAGGACGTGAATGATTAAGCAAGAAGGATGAAAATTGAAAAGGTTGGTGGGAAAATTCCAAGTGATTGATGACTTGTGCAAGCGAAATACACAATTATATAAGAAAATGACGTATAAATGAATTAAAAATAAGGAAAGGCACCAGGATTAATGGAGCTGAGATTTGCAAAACCATGATTGTTGCTCGAGTACGTGGATGCCATTGGGGCTTAATTGATCGTCATAATCCAAATCGGCATAGCTAGATAGGAATTGTTTGGCATTTTTCTAGAAAAGTTTCACCTAAAACTCTTGAATTGCCAGCCATCACATTAAATACGCCCATATATCAATTTCAAGAACCACATGTATGTACCTTGACTCGAAGTTGTTTGCCACACACGATTTTGCAAAAGAGAAGAGTGTAATCCAAATTGTAAATTATATTTACATTCATGCATATATATATATATATATATATATTCTCTTTTTGAGTTTGGCACCATCTCATTAATGTCAATCCCTTAAATAGTTTTGTGGTATACTAAAAAATTGTAATTAGAATTTTGGTTCCTTTTTTTTTTTTTTTTTCTCTCGTGCAATTAATCAAAGTTTAAGTTTGTCAATAAGAGATTTATAAGAATGGATTACCGGGTACCAATAACTTTGATCTTTTTTTTTCTTTATCAACAAATGGGGCAGTTGACTTGTTATTTTATAATTGATATACCTTACACAACGTCACTTTTCCGTTGATTGAGCCAACTCAACTGGTACAATCTAATAAAATATGACAATTCAAATGGTAAGAATATAAATAAAAGAAAAATTAGGATTAAAGTTTGTAGCTGTAATGCTACTCACGAGAAAGACTTTGATCATCGAAGCATTGTGCAGTAGTGAACAGTCCTAAAATTTGACAAAGCTAATTAACTGAATCGAATCTGTAATCAACCAAATCAAGTTACTTCACTGCACTATTAATAGATCGTGGAATTTTCATAAACCTATGAGTTATACAGCTTTCGAATGAATAACCTTAACATTACAAGTGGTTACAAGTAATACCTTACCAACTTTTGTCCAGATTTTAAATTTGTCCAAAAAAAAAAAAAACAAAGATATTCTTACGCCAACATCACGTTGTCAAAAAATTTCCTGTCTGATAAAGAATACGATCGACTTAAGTTTTATAAATTAAAGGCAAAAAAAAATAGTACGAATGTTTTACGCATTGCTAAAAAAAAGAAGAAGAAGAAGAAGAAGAAGAAGAAGAAGAAGAAGAAGAAGAAGAAGTGTGAAACTAATTATTCCAAAGGAGGAGTTTGAGGAGGAAAAAAACAAATTACAAAGAACTATTACTATTACTTGTAATTGTTAGGAATTCTAAGGTTATTCGTTTGAGGGGAAAAAAATGGATGAAACTATTATTCTATTATGTAACTTCTCCTTCCATTGAAAATATATATTTATAAGGTTCATAATTTAATAAGTGTTTTTTTAAGACAGATCATTATTTAATAGTTATTATAATTTAAATTGTTAAATAAAATTAAATACACATTATTTATTTAATGTTTCTTTTTTATTTTTTTTATTATGAAAAGACGTGATATATATATGTAAAAATTTTGAAAAGACTGATATATACATAAATAAGTAAAAAAAAATATGTCTAGTGCCCAATCCAATTATATTGGTTCCCATATAATTTATATATATAAATAAAGATCATTTGAAAAAATAAAATAAAATCAGTAGGACTGTATATAATAATTTACAGTGCAAATATTTTCCTTGATGTTAGAATATTACGTGGGGACCAGGAAAGTACAATTAGAGCGCGTATAATTTGTAAAGGTGGCGGAATGAAAGAAGGATGAAGCTAGCGCAAATGATGTAACACGGTTGGGCTCCAGATCATTTATTATAACTTGTCTTTGGACTTTATAAAACGAAATACACCTTCTCTTCTCTATAGTCTTAGTAGTTATAGTTACATCCCAATCAGTACAGCAACCTCATGACCAAGACCAGCAAATTTTTTTAAAAAAATAATCAAAAAAAATAAACGAATAAAATTAGAGCTCTTTGAACATTTTTTAGATTTATCTTTATGATCCATAGGGTATTACATTGTGACCATTGGATTCAATTTTCTGCCTTATTGCCTCTTTCAATAATAGAGTTGAGCATCTAATCATGACGAGGATGAAACTTCCAGATCCAGTGGTTTTCGTTTGATCATTTGCATGAAAGTAAATGGTTGGCGGACGGCGGTAGACCTATAAATTTAAGATGGCTACTATTTAAATAAGTCTTGGCCACATGATTATACACTTCAAATCCTTTTGAACTGTCACTCTAAAACTTACAAGAAACTAAATTTAATTAAAAATTATTCTCTAACTCAACCAGATTTAAGCACTAGTTTGATCATAAAATCTATACACTAGTTGATAAAGCTAATGTCTGGAATGACTTTTCCGTTGAGAAATAAAAGTATTAGAAAATTTTGTTAAAAAGGGTCGGTGTCTTCAAACTTCTTTAATAAGTTCTTTTAGTTTTAAATAGAATAAAATTTTACGAGAATTCATCTAAAACACTTCCAAAAATAATATTAGACCTAAAAAATGTTTGATAGTCATGCTAAACAGACCCTAATGTTATTCATTTCAATTAGGCTAAGTATAGCCATATGTCGACTTATTATTAATGTGAAATTAGCTTCTATTCGTCAACAATAAATGATTCGCATTTGAATATTTTTTAAATCCAACCGAGACGGAGAACATTTTTTAGTGTATTGACTAATAGATCATTAACTTAACTTTCATTTATTATACCAAAAATACTACTACAAAATTTTAAAAAACCCCAAAAAGAAAAGAAAAGAAAAGAAAAGAAAAGAAGAAACCGTGGAATTGTACAGAAAATCTAAGGGCCAGAAATGCACTTTACAACAGTACTAGTTCCGCGGTTTCCCTTTTCTCCTGGATAAAGAAAACAGCAAGACAACAGCGTCTTTTGAAGCTGTCAAGTTGTACTTAAAACAAACAAAACCGGAGCTTAAGACTAATTGCACTTTTATTTATATTATATTATTATACTTTCGCTTAATTTTTAAATTGTGTTGTAGGGCCCAGGCCCTAAACCTCATTGGTCCAGTTGTCCGGCTTGATATTTTGGAGAAGGAGAATAGCATGATTTGGGGACACAAGTCATTATCTAAGATAATATATTAAATGTAACCACAACTTGCACCTTACGTTTTTTTTCCCCCCTTAATATAAAATACACATCATTTTACCTCTAAATATGTGATTCACACACTATATATATTGGACCAAAACACATTTCATACCATTAATTTTCTTTGCCCCAAAACTCTCTCTCTCTCGAACTCTGCTTTTTCAGGCTCTTGAACTTGGCTTCTAGTAATAAACACACGTAAAAAAGAAAAAATGGGAGTCCTGGATTATCTATCGGACTATTTCACGGTTGACAGGCCAAGGAAGAAACGAAAAGCAATGCAGGTATTCGATCCTTAACATCAATCCACTTCTCTTTCTCTCTCTCTCTCTCTTTCTTTTCCTTTATGCATGTATATATATATATATATATACACACATGTATATGTGTGTATATATTGATTTGCTCAGTGGTTTTAAACAGGAACAAAACAGTTTTTTTTTTTTTTTTTTTTTTCTATATTTGGTAAGCTTATATGTTTGTTTTTTGATTTGTAGACAGTTGAAATCAAGGTAAAAATGGACTGTGATGGGTGTGAAAGGAGAGTTAAAAATGCTGTCTCCTCCATGAAAGGTATTCAAACCATAGAACTTCCTCAAACCTTTTGACTTTGTAGTACTAATCCTTGTCATACATATATAGTTTTATAAGTATGTACATAAATATCCTCTGTTTTGAAAGGATATACCAAAGATTAAGCCTTTAATTTCTAGATTAAAAAAACACCATGAACTTTGATGGTTCAATAATCAGTTAACATTAGAACAACCATACTTATTAATTAGCTCTTCAATAAAGACTTTGACAGATTTATGTTCTCTTGGCTTTTCAACCAATTGTTTATTACCAATCTTTAATGGCTTTTATACGATGAAGAGGCAGTAGTTGAGGATCATAGAAGAACAAAGATAAAAACATAAAAAGCCAAAAAATGAGGGCATATTTCCAAGCTTCCCGCTCTCATGGAAAACTGCAAAAGACAGAAATTAATTACTGTGGACTATTTTTATACTTTCTTGTACACAAAATTAAAATCCGCAAAATACAGTAAGTAATAATTTTCCTCTGAATCCGGCACAACTACCACGTACCTTAATTTTCAGCTACCCTTTTTTTTTGCGTTCCCCTTGGAAATTTGCGATTTTCTTAAATGCCCATTTTCTATTCTTTAATATATATTGCAGCCCCTACTGATGGCAATAAAGCATTTCGATATCTTTTGTCCACTTTAAGCTGAAACAGCCATAAAAGCTCTTAACTATTATATAATTACACTTGTCGCATATATAAAATAAATGCTATGCATATTCCCATAAAACAAACATGTTCTTAATTAGTAAATACATTTTCTTTCTTTACTCAATCTATGCGTCCACTCGGTCAATTATATTTTGTTGGAGAAAATACAATAATAATTAAGTATTAATAAATTTTTTTATTCTAATTTTATTACGTGAACAAAGTAGAAAACAGAAAAGCAAAATACAAACATATAATATATTTTCTTAATTTGTAGTACTACTCATTATATATATTATTTTAAATTATTTGAAAAATATAGGAGCTAAACAAGTAGAAGTAAACAGAAAGCAGAGTCGGGTTACGGTAACGGGTTATGTGGAACCAAACAAGGTGTTAAAGAAAGTGAAAAGCACAGGCAAGAGAGCCGAGTTCTGGCCTTATGTGCCTTACAATTTGGTGGCTTATCCTTACGTGGCACAGGCATACGACAAGAAAGCACCGTCAGGCTATGTGAAGAATGTCGTTCAAGCTCTGCCGAGTCCAAACGCGCCCGATGAGAAGTTCACCGCCATGTTTAGCGATGAAAATCCAAATGCATGTTCCATAATGTAAATTATTTAATTAATACTAATATTTTGTAGTAATTAAGAGTCTAGAACAAGATCATCAGTTTATAGGGACAGAGTTTAAGGTTTTAGTTTGTGCGCAATACTTTTGTTTTGGATATGTATTTAGGATCTGTTTTGTATGTTGTGATCGATCATATGATCACTAGCAAGTCTGTTCTCTAAGTTTGTATTTAGTTAAGTAGAGAAAATTTTTGTTTCCTAAACATGGTATGATATGTATTAGTAATTTTTTTTTCTTTTTTGACTAAAAGTTGTTATAAAAATTATCTATGTATTAATACGAAAGCGTTGTTATAAAATATATAATGTATGTAATATGAAAGCGTAACGCTATGTACGCTTACCACGCTGATTATTAGTCATGCATCCATTTACGTGATAGTTTTTGTTTGAAAACAAGTGATGATCATCGCTAAGAAAAGTCTCGCGTCGTACTCAATACTATCGGTCATATTAGATTGTAAGAACAAGTACTAGGTTAAAAATTACGTCATGTATGGTATATAAAGTACATGTTAGGTTTTAATTTTTTCCCAAACGAAAAATAGAGAGGAAAATTAATTCAAGGCTGATTCTATTTCTACCACGTATACAGCCAAGTATTTCCTAGAGTTATTACTTATTAAGGTCTGTCTTTATCCTTCCAAATGGAATTATAAGGGTTGTATTATTATTGTTATTTTAAGCTATCATAATCAAGTGATTAACTGCCTAGTTATAGAGCCGAGTACTTCTAACAGAAAAGAAATTTTGTTTACTTTTTAACATTACCCTAAAATCAAACCTTTTCAAGTTCTTGATATAGGTTTATGATTATCACCAAGTTATTCGAACTATAGAATCTCATCTATATATACCAGGTGGAATATAATTGGACTCATGTTTCAATGTGGAAAATTGGTACAATAACCAATGAATTATAAGCTAAATTATAATCGCTAAATTATAATCATTATGTCTTTAATTATTATTTATTTCTTTTTTTGAAATATGGGTGTTACTAAATTTTAAAAAATATACACTACTGAAATTTCTTTTGTATGATCATGATAGTACATACAGACAGACATACTTACATACATGGTCAAATGCGAAGAAAAATCCAACAATAAACGAACAAAACAATATTATGTACATCAATTAAATAACAATTATGATAACACCAATAATTGCTGCAAAAGAAAAGCAATTTGTTTTTCTGTGACTGATAGTGTCTTTGCTTTTCCTGTAATTAAGGGAATAGTAAGGAAAGGAACAAACAAATTTTAGGTTCTTTTAATTATCGGTCACCTTAGTTTGGCCTTAATGGACACCACTTGGATTTTTGCGGCTAAAATTATTTAAACCATCAAATCAATGACTGAATAAAAAAAATGTAAAAACAAATATAAAATAATAATAAATAATTTATAATAAGTAGACGTGTACTTAGTGCGCAATCCATATGCGGCCCAATGCCCGTGGAAGTGGGAGAATAATTGTAATCTAGAAGACAAATTAGATATTTTCAAAGAGAGAAGCTTCTTCCTAAGGCTATTACAAGCTTTTTTGTCCGAGATATTTTTAACAATCTCTTTCTTGTTCTGATTTATATTGGATTATTTCAAATTTAATTTATATAAATGACCCCACCAATTAATCAACCATCCATTATTTTAGTTCTATAATTCTATCTACACTTCTCATGTGAATGACAAAAGATACATGTCGGGTTTTTTATCAGCCGTATATCTCAATTTGATTCGTAAAAATCTGCTTATGCAATCGAAGATAAACGGGAAAATGACTATAATTTCTTTGGTGGGAGATATTTCATATAGAATGAACCATTGAAATCATATTATAAAGATTAAAAATAAAAGGTTCCTTTTCTAATAACTTTTCTTCTTAAAATATGATCCATATTTAAGACCCGTGATACTTGCAGACGATTATTGAAACATTATTTAAAATTGCTTAAATCAGACAAAAATGTAGATATAATTGAATATAGATTCAAATGATATCTTAAACATAATTGAATAGATTCAATGATATCTTAACTACATCCTTGACTAGGGCATATATATGAAATCCGGAAATTCGTTTTATTTTGTCCGAAACTATTAAGTACATGGAATTTGAATTGAATCATAGAGTACAATTCTTTCAATCTTGGCGTTACATATTATAATATTCAATAGATTCCAGTTCGTTTTTTAAATATTGACACGTGTTTTGGGGCCAAATGAAAATGGGCACACCAAGAGGACCATTAGACTATTAGTCCATATATCACCTCACAATTCGCTTAGTGACATCAGTTAGTTTTCCCACTTGCAATTTTTTCCTTAATATAATTTTTGGTGATCATACAAGTTAGAAAAATTTTACCTAATTCTAAGATAAATTAATTAATACAACATGGCGCATTTGAACTTTGGAAGATAAGCACCCCCTCAAAGAGAGCTGTTTTACCCCCATTTTTTTTTTTTTATTTTGAGAAGATCATCACAAAAGAGTTGTTATTAGCTGAACCAATAATGAAATTTGATTCAGAAATAAGCTTAATGTAATTTTCAGACTCTTATCTGAAAATGAATAAGGATGCCAAATGCACTAAAAGTAATAGTGGTAAGTGTCCCTACTTGGAGTCTTGGACGCGGTGCACTGGGTTTTCTCACAAAATTGGATATGTACAAACTCATCATTATTTAGTACCAAAAATATAAATGGATATGTTGTTCAAGTTTTCCCCAAAAAAATAAGACTGAGGAAAGCCTTGTCGAGAAACCAATCCTTTTATCCATTTATGTATTGTTCATGAATTTGGAAGATACAACAGTTATGTGACCCAATACTACTGTCACTATTATTTGGCCTTTATCTGGTTAGGTGTGATTGATCCATTTGTAGTATAGAGTTTAGCGTTTGAAAGACGTGACATGTTAATATGGCACCTGGAGCTTATGTAACCATGGGTTTCTTATAATGAAACTTTTGAATAAAGTACTACTGAATACGGATCACATAGAATTCATACTGTGATTTGACACCAATATATCTAATTTGTGTTATTTCCTAGCAGCTGATCTCTGTTTTATTGTTCGTATTATTTCGTGTCAAGTTTTGATTTCATATCAGAGTCAATTAAAGCAATTAAAATAACATGATCCAACGTTGAATTTTGTTCAAAGTCATTTTTTTTCCTTGCACTTTGATCAACACGGCAAGTTTAAGTATATATCTTGTCAAGCAGATCTCTCTAAACAAGTACTTTAATTGATGAGTTATTTTCTTTAAGGATATTTGTTCATAATCGTTTTATTATTTTTATTTTTTTGTTCGAAAAAGTTTATGTAGGAAATATTACTGCAGTTGAAGAATGATACTAAAAATAAGTTAAGTTTATGTAGGAAATATTAACTGCAATTGAAGGATGATACTGAAAATAAGTTAAGTTTATGTAAGAAATATTAACTGCAGTTGAAGAATGATACTAAAACTAAGTTTTGCCTTTTGTAAATCCAAATTAATAGCCTTTATACAAACTAACACATAATCTAGCTTGGTCTTTCCATCTAGCTCATCGTGCATTACTCGAGTACCATGCACACATATATATATATATGACCGGGTCAAAGTGTTCATGAGCGAGTTAAGCCATTCGCAGTGTATTATACCCTAATGCAGAGTCACTTTTCTACTCACGCACTCTCGACAGCGGCATATATGACCGAGCTAAGTCGAGTACGCCATTTTTTGGCCATTGTAGAGAGTGAACTATTTTTTTTCCCCTACTAAACAAATTAAATGTTCTATAAATAAGTACTCAAACCTGGGATTAACTTCATACTGGCCTATAAATTAAGGCATTTTATTCTTTTTTATGGTGCTGACTATTGTTGCGATTCTTACCAACTGTCTACGTGTCTCTGAACTACTGATGATGTATCTACTAACTGTCTACATATCCTTGCTATCCTAGAATACTTTTGACTTCAGGTCGGGTCAGAGAGGTGGGGGTGGCCACCTGCAAAGACTCTCCGATGCTTAAGTCAGTTATTTATCCCTGAAGTTGAGTAGCAAAGATTAAATTTTTCTTTATATATGTCTATCTGTATCCTCCTTAGGGGGATGCAAGGCTCATATATAGTCCTGGAACTGGGAGCTTTCTGGCTCTCAATCCTCGGATCAAGTACATTTTTTTCATCATAACTTACTCCAGAAATCACGGATCGTAGTTACCGTGATTTCCCTTGCATCGTCGTAGCCTACTTTTCGCCGTCCCCTATGGCTCGAGTCTGTAGGGGGTGAGACTTTGACAAACCGCTGTTCTGTAAGGATGGTTTGCCCAATGTGCACACCTACCCAGGATTGCATTAAATGCCCTGTCTGGGTCTGGAGCAGCGCACTGCCTCTAATAGTCTTCTGGCGGAAGACCCTCAAGGATCCTGACCTCCACCTGTCGAGGTAGGAACTAGACTGGGCTGAACCCGTCTAGGGTCTAGGATAGATTCGGCCCTGGCCTCCGACAGCCCGCGGGCCCATACGGTATCACGTGCGACTCATGTGGCTTTTAAGCGGTCCTTCTAGACACGTGTCGGATGGTGTGCCCCCTTGTGACCTTTCAACCACCTTATCGTCCATGTGGTACATGATTTAGGAATGGACCTTACAACTGCCCCCATTTCCCTATCTGATGGATTCCATCCATCAAGTGGGGAAATCGTGTCTCCAGTCCTCCAATTTGAGGGGTACATATGGCTCCTTACCTTCATTTCTCCCCAAAAACTGATATTGGTGCACGTTATCCCGCGTCACAATTTTTCAAATTTTTGAAATTCTAGTGCTTCCGTCTTCCTTGCACTGTTTTCTTCTAGGGAAGACTCTTCGGCTCTCCCTCTATAAATGCCGCATTTGTGCTCATTTTTTATTTTACCAAAATCTCCAAATATTCCAGCTTTCTCAAATCTTAGGGTTTCCGAATCTCCCCTTTTTCTAGATCCTTTCGCTCTCTTCGATCACATCCAAAATAATGGCCCCGAACCAGAGGCAGAAACTCCGCCCCATCGCGGATTCCGAGTTGGGCTCATTAAGGAGGCAGCTCTGCTTTCCTGGCGGAGTTACTTTAGAAAGGGTCGAGGGCCCGGTGGACTGGTACCTTCGCCCCTCTGCCCCTGAAAGTTCCATCGTCTTGGGGAGGAGGCACCTGAAATGGCTGTGGTTTCTCCTTCCTCCACTGGTCCAGCAGTTCTTCAGCCTTACAGGGATTCACCCGATGCAACTGAACGCCAACGGGGACATGATCCTGATGGGGCTTTCTACCTTGTCCGTCCGTCCTCAACGTGTATATCGACCTGGAGGTGGTCTTTTATGCCTACAAGCTCATTCTCATCCCCAAAAAGAGCTCTTACTCCATATTCTACATCCAGCCACTCCCAGGGCACCACGTTTTTTGGGGCTTGCCGAGGTCGGACAAGCAATAGGATTCCCACTCCAGGCTGTACGCCGTCGGAGGGGCATGGTGCTCTCCCTGGGTGAACGAAGAGCGTTTCTAAATTCCCCCATTTTTTCTGCAAAGTAAGTACTGAGTAGTGATTTTTGGGTCTGTGTGCACTTTATCTGTTTTTACTCATGATATTTGCTCTGCGTAGCCTCTGTGAAGGAAAGCAGGTTCGAGCTGCGGCTGTCTGCAAGATGGCTTAAGGAGTTTGAGGGAGTTGTCATCTTTAGGTTCTCTAGAGATTGCCGACACATTCAGGCCGTTCTGAATCCCCAGGTGATGAACACGATGCTGAGGATGGTCTCATATCTTCTTTTTTCGCTGGACACGTGGGTCATCACCAAGTACCTTCAGAGCCAGCTCGACGTCTCGGCTTTGAATCGGTTCCGCCGGGATGAGCAGAGCCACATCGCCATGGTGAGTCACCAGATCACGGCCTTGAGCCAACTGGCGGGTCCTAATGACCTGGTGGCACCGACCAGTCACGAGCTCGAAGAGGCCGTGAAGCTCGTGATCAAGGAATGCGTTAGGCTTTGACAAGAGGAAGCTGCTTCCTCCAAGAGGGTTAGGGGTGAGTTCATTTGGTGCCCTAGGGTTCCGTCAATTAGGTCAAGGCTACGTGCTAATCACATTGCTTGCTCTTACAGGTTCAGATGCAGGCCCTTCGACAGATCCCTCCCCGGCCAAGGGGAGTGTTGTTACATATAGAGCCCGATCCAAGGTCCCTACTGGTCAGCGTCTGGTAGTGTCCTTTGAGGATGAGGCTGGGGGACAAGGAATTGTCACCCCAAGAATGGGCTTGGATGACGACCTGAAGGATCTGTTCGTGTCCGGGGGTGAAACGGCCGTGGTACTTTCTCCCGAGGTAGGTAGGCCTGCGACTCGGGAGGTTCTGGCCATAAAGATCGTGTATGGCAAAGGGGCGCCTTCGAGCCTACCAGGGGAGCCTGCTGCTCCGACTTCCTCCACCCCTAGCTCTAGTTCGAAGGTGGGTGCAGGGTCTGGTGTAGCCCGCTCCCATGGGGAGATTATCGAGCTCAGCAGAGGGGCTTCGAGGCTAAAGTCTCGGCTGTCTTCTCCTCCCTCAGTCTCCATGAAGCGGGGTCGCGAAGCCGATTCGTCCAAAGGGAAGGAAAACCCAGTGAGGAAGAGAGGCAGAACTGCCCCTTCTTCTGATAGCGACGATGACGGGGCTACCCTGACCCTCATGAGGAGGAGTAGGTCTACGCGAGGCAACCCGTCTAAGGATGCTGGTCAAGACAAGACCAAAAAATTATAGTCAGGCGGGTCTCCGAGGGAGGTGGTAACCGAAGCCACTAAAACAGCAACAGTCGCCGCGGCTTCTTCTGTTGAGGACACACCATCTCCAACTGTCGCCAAAGGTGCGCCTGGCGACGCCCTGCTTTCCACTGCCCTCCACTTTCGCCACTTCAGGAGTGTCGAAAGAAGCTACTAGAGTGTGCTCGGTGGGGGGTGAAGGTGTTCTCGCGATCGGCGGGGTGGAGTCACGTTCGTCAGATGCGAATAACGCCCAGGGAAAGGGCCCAGCCACGGAGTTCGAGCTAGAGATGCTCTCCCTGGAAAACATAGAGCATTGTGCAGGTTTGGCTCATCTGGCCGTCACTTCCATGTTTTTCGGTATCTTTCCTAAACACTGACTCTCTTTCTTATATTCTGTAGCTAGCCGCCATCCAGTCCTTCTATTTCTCTCGCGTAAGTGAGCTGACCGGGTAGCTGAACTGTGATGCCCAAGATTCTCACATACATAATAAGCCAATAATAAACATATTCATATTGCATAATAGACATATCAAGCAACTATTATCAATTTCATGGTAAATTACTCATTCTGATTGTTAAATGATCTGTATTATTGTACTAATATTTGTGGAAGCGCTCCCATGCAGTGTAAAGGCT
>JXTB01000007.1:51699-80160 GCA_002914805.1 Parasponia andersonii
TATCAGGCAATACAATATACACAGGGATCCCAACCATATGACCATTTGTTTCATATTATATGTACTCTGCATCTGCATACGTTACTTACTGAGTTCTATACTCATTAATATTCTTACATTGCAGAAGGTACGGATGATATGTGAGTTAGAGGAGGAGCGCTGACTTTCTGACCGCGGCTTATGTATATGAGTATTTTGACGCTGTGGTTTTCTGATAGACGATTTTGTACCTATTTTGTGTGTGTACATTATGTAACTTTCATGAGAGGCCCACTTACCGAAGGTGTATATATGTATACATTAGAGTATATATAATTATGAGTGGAAATTTCCTTTTTCCTTCTAAAAAGTTTTAATTTTCTCCGATTTTATGAGTTCTAAGTCGAGTAACATCTCCCGATTTCACTAAATATTTATACAAATACCCTTACATTCGTGTATGGAATATGGGGATTTTACATGAACACCTGTGCTGTGACGGCTGAGCAGAGCGAGGCTACCCTTGCCACGTTAAGGGCAAACTTCGACATGTACGGTCAGCAGTGCGGTGGCCCACGCTTTGAGCATCGAGAGGGCTAGGCATGAGGAGCTGGTCGCCAATTTGGCCGAGGCAGAGATTGCCAGGCTGGCCCAAGCCGAGCTTAAGACCAAAGAGCAAGAGTTGCAGAACGCAGGGATGGAGATGGGGTTGGGTTTCATTGCTCACGACAGAGCCGTCAACGAGATTAAAGAGGCGAGGAAAGCAGAGGCAAAAGTCAAGCTAGAGGCCTATTCCTTGCAGCACAGGCTCGACCGGTCCAACGAGGTAATTCGACATCTCTACTTGGATTACAAAATACTGATGGAGGCTCATTTCGAGTTGTCTCGCAAGTGTGGCAAAGATCTCGCCGATATTAACACTCATTTGATCGACTTGTCACAGCGGCAAGCTGAGCTGAGGCTAGCGGCACTGAGAGATAGGCTGGGAGACGCGGAGAAGCTGAAGACAAGGTACCAGAGGCATGTGGATATCCTTTCTACGGAGAGCTACATGTCTGGCTGGGAGAATAGGGAATTCGAGGGCCACGCGGTGGTGGTAACGCCAGACCAGTTCGATGAGTAGAAGGGTGTCGAGAGAGACCATTATTCTGTTAGGTACTACATGTAGCAGTTATGGGACGAGATTAAAATCGTGTACCTTGTTGATGTGTTGAAGATGCTTGATGAAGAAAAAGACGTGCCCTCTACATCTGCTTCTATTGCCAGAGAAATTGTCCTCATGTTCGGTCTGCTAGAACAAGCCATGGAGGTTCCTAGGGGTCAGCTTGGCCCTAGCCCCTTGATTGGCTGAGGGTCAAGTGCGGTCGTCTTATCTAGCAAAGATTCCGACCCCGGTATACTGTTCTCTGCCGAAGCTGGTCAGGGTCGGACATCATATACGATGCCATTCCCTTGTCAACGGTTCGCCCGACTTCTGGATCTAGCCTAATCGTGTGTGATGTGGAGTTATTAGTGAATTCCCCCCATGCTATAACTGACGAGATTAGCTCCGGAGATTGAGACGTGAGTTCCGGCCCATCCGACTTTGAGGATGTATAATTTCTGTTATGACTTGTCTTAGTAGAATATGATCTGCGTATATGGCTGGACTTCTCTGACCTTAAATGGGAACGTGCCAGGAACCAGCTCCAGCGATTGATCGACAACTGTTTGGACCATCACTGCAGAGGAAGAGGCCTGGGCTTAGCTCTCTCCAGGAGCGAATAGTGTGTTACCATTCTGATGTGTCCTTGCGAGTCTGTCCAAGACCTGTTTCTTACAAATAGAGACACCGGGTCCGTGTCCATGTCAACCATGCATCTTGTAATTCAAGTAATAATAAACAGAATTTGGTCTTAATTTTTGCCTTCATAATTGGTCTTGTTTGGGCCTACTTCCAATGGGTAGGCCTTGGCTCCGTTCACTTTCAGTCCATGCATAGCTAAGGTACTCTCTAGGGAGGGTCTACTTCCAACGGGTAGACCCTGACCCCGTTTATCTTTGGCTTATGCGTAGCTAAGGTGCTCCCTGGGGAGGGTCTACTTCCAACGGGTAGACCCTGCCCCTATTTACCTTTGGCTCACGCTTAGCTTAGGTGCTCTCTGGGGAGGGTCTTATCGCTCAATTCTTCCCCATCCTGTAGGTATTCCTTGAGGGTAGGTGGCAAGTTTTTGCTGCGCAGCCTGTTGCCCTTCGTATGTCCTCTCGGATCGTCGGCGAGCGACGTGAATCCCGCAGTACGATTTTTGATGAGGTCTGCTAGCAAACATTTTATTGCGCAGCTTATTCCTCTTCGTATGTTTTCTCGGGCCATCGGCAAGCATTTTATTGCACGATATGATTCCCATAGTACGATTTTTATTGAGGTCTGCTGGCAAGCATTTTATTGCGCAGCTCATTCCTCCTCATATGTTTTCTCGGGCCATCGGCAAGTATTTTATTGCGCGATGCGATTCCCATAGTACGATCTTAATTAAGGTCTACTGGCAAGTATTTTATTGTGCAGCTCATTCCTCCTCGTACGTTGTCTCGGGCCATCGGCAAGCATTTTATTATGTGATGTCCCATAGTACAATCTTAATTGAGGTCTGTTGGTAAGCATTTTATTGTGCAGTTCATTCTTCCTTGTATGTTTTCTCGGGCCATCGGCAAGCATTTTATTGCGTGATGTGATTCCCATAGTACAATCTTAATTTGCGCGAATAGTTCATGGGGTCTGGCACTGGGGATAGACCATTCTTCATAGCAATCCAAAGGATAAGTCTGTGTAGTAGAAGCCTTGACCTGTTTTGGAATTAAGCTGTTTAATAATACAAGCATTTACAAGTGTCTCATAGTATTTACATGTGTCTCACACGTGGTACTTTTTCAAGTGCTGGGCATTCCACGTGTTTGGTAGGCTCTTCCTGGTCTTGAGTTCTATCAAGACGTATGCACCATTGTCAAGCGCCTTGATCACCTCATAGGGCCTGACCCAGTTAGAGTCTAGCTTCGAGGAATTTCCTGTTCTGACCTTCAAGACCCAATCTCTTGCATTAAACCGACGAGCGCTAACCTTCTTTGCGTAGTAAGACCTGGCCTGCTGGTGGTACGAGGCTAGATGGACCAGGGCCATGTCCTTTGTTTCTTTCAGGAGGTCTGTGTAGTGGTTTAGCTGCTGCTCATTCAGTGAGGCATCTCTTATTACTTCGGAGCGAAGGGTCGGGAGGCCAATTTCGGTTGGGATCACAGCCTCCCACCCGTAGACCATGGTGAATGGTGTTCTTCTCGTTGATCTCCGCTTTGTGGTTCGATGGGCCCACACGATAGTTGGTAGCTCTTCTAACCACCTTCCTTTGGCCTTCTGCAAGTTCTTTTTTATATTGCTGAATATGGCCTTGCTTGTAGTCTCTGGTTGGCCATTCCCCTGAGGGTAGTTTACGGATGAGAAGCTGAGCTTTATATCATACAACTCATACAGCTCCTTAAGCTTGGCATTCTGGAACTGCGTGTTATAATCCGCGTGTATCTCTTTCGGGATCCTGTATCTGCAGATTATGTTTTTCCAAATGAAGTTAACCGTGTCTGCCTTATTGACGGTCAGGTAAGCTTCAGCTTCTACCCATTTAGTGAAATAATCGGTGGCCAATAAGACATACTATCTTCCCCTTGGACTTCTGAGGAGCTCTTCAACGATGTTCAGACCCCATTTAACGAATGGCTAAGGAGTTATGTTTAAATAGAGTTCTTCCGCGGGTTGGCGCTTTAGGCGGGTGAACTTCTGGCACTTGTCACATTTCTTGACAAACTGGGCCGCCTCAGTCATCATGTATAGCCAGAAGTATCTAGCCGTCAGGGCCTTGAGGGTGAGGCTATGCTCGCCAGAGTGGTTGCCACACGGTCTCTCATCGATTTCCTCCATTAGCTTCTGCGCCTCGATTGGACCTACACACCTCATCATCAGTCCCATCATTGATCTTCTATATAGTCGGCCCTGGCCCCCCACCATCGAGTATCGGGCAGCCTTCAGTCTGATCGACCTCGCTTTTTGCGGCTCTGCGGGTAGGTTTTTCGACACCAGGTATTGGGTGATGGGTCTCATCCAGCCCTCGTCTTCAGAGTTAGTTGCAAACAAGTAGCGTGCGAGGGTCTCCCAAGGGTCTCTCGTGATTTCGCCATCTGGCAAAATCTCCGTGTATTTGGTTTTCCCCCCGATCGACGCACTTTTAGCTAGCTCATTGGCTTTTTGGTTCATTTCCCTGGGTATCTATCCGATATCGAAATTGCTAAAGCAGCCTTTCGCCTCCATTACCCTGGAGAAGTACCTGTGTAATCTTGGATCTTTTACTTCAGAGTCTCCCCTGACCTGACCCACGATCAGCTGCGAGTCAGTCTTTATTGCGATGTTCTCTACTCCGAAGTGCAGAGCCAACTCAAGCCCTTGCAGCAGTGCCTTGTACTCTGCCTCATTGTTCGTTGCCTGGAAACCAAGCCTCAAGGCTTTCTCTACCCTGAGTCCTATTGGGGACTACAGGACTATTCTGATGCCTGACCTCGAGGCGTTCGTGGATCCATCGGTGTAGAGAGTCCAGGCTGAAGGGATGTGAGGTGGGGACATCTGAAGCGGGTCGTGCGGCTCGACAAAGGATTAGATTTCTACTAGGAAGTCTGCTATGACTTGCCCTTTCTTCGCCACTCGAGGCCGATAATCGATATCGTATATCCCCAACTCGATGACCTACTTGGTCAGTCGTCCCGATAGGTCCGGTTTGGCCAAGATTTGCCAAATGGGAAAATCCGTATACACCGTAATCGAGTGTGCCTCGAAATATTGCCTGAGTCTTTTCTTAGCGTTGACCAAAGCGAGAACCAGTTTCTCCGCCATACTGTATCGTGTATCAGCATCTAGGAGCATGCGGCTTGTATAAAATACCAGCTTCTACTTGCTGTCTTCCTCGACGAACTGTACGGCACTGATCGCTACTTCGGACAGTGCCAAATAAGCATATAGGCGCTGCCCCTTTGCTGGGGAAGCCAGGATAGGCAGGTGACTTAAGTACAGTTTGAGCTCCGTCAGTGCCTTGTCCTGCTCCTCTCCCCAGATGACCATGGAACTCTTCTTTATGTACTGGAAGAAAGGCTTACATCGGTCAGACATTTTGGAGACAAACCAGCTGAGAGCAGCTATCTTCCCGGTTAGACGCTGGACCTCCTGAATGGTAGAGAGTCTTTGTACATATGCAATTGAGGAAAACTGGGTCGGGTTGGCCTCAATACCCCTTTTGCTCATGATGTGTCCCAGGAACTGGCCGAAGGACACACCGAACGCACATTTCTTGGGGTTCAGATGCATCTGGTATTGCCTCATAATCTGGAAACATTCATCCACATGTCCCAGATGGTCCGAAGTTTCTCTATTCTTTACGCCCATGTCGTCGATGTAGACCTCTATCGTCTTCCCTAGCAGCTCAGCCAACATTTTGTTTATGAGCCTTTGGTAGGTTACCCTTGCGTTCTTCAAGACAAAAGGCATGCGTCTATAACAATATAAACCTCGCTCCGTAATGAATGCCGTGTGGATCTGGTCTTCCTCATATAGAGGGATCTGGTTGTATCCAGAGTAGGCATCTAGGAAGCTCATCATGTTGAATCCAGCCATCGCATCGACCATTTGATCGATCTTCTGTAAAGGGAAGTTGTTCTTCGGGCAGGCCTTATTTAGATTAGTGAAGTCTATGCAAGTATGGTCATCGCCGTTTTTCTTCTTTACCACCATCGGGTTGGAGACCCAGCACAAGCATACGTATTCTTTGATCAGGCCGTTCTCCAGTAGCATCTCTACCTCCTTGTTAATCGCCCTATTTTTCTTCGGCGCAAACCTTCGGGGCCTTTGTCTGATCGGAGGAAAATTGGGGTCTGCATTCAATAAGTGGTAGGCGTGCGTGGGGTCTATTCTGGGCATGTCATCATGGGACCACGCGAAGACGTCTTCATTCTGCCTCAGGAATTCCAACAGCTCGCTCTTTTCCTCCTCGGGCAGTAAGGCCTCGATCAAGACTTCTTTCCCCGGTTCTACTTCTTTCAAAGGGACCGCCACCAGCTCCTCAATCATGGTTTCTGGCCCATCAGACTCCTCCTCGATCTGCTTCATGTATGCTGGCAGACGGTCCTTTGAATTCTATCTATCCCCAGTAGAGGCGTTCGCACTCGCATCGGCTCCCTTCAATGCGGTTGAAAAATATTTCCTCGCAGAGGTCTGGTCTTCTTTAATGTCTATCGTGTAAGTGATTGACACCTTAAGACCTGGTAGAGGGTAGAGGTGACCCCATGCATGGCGTGGATCCACCCTCTCCCCATGATGACGTTGAAGGAGGACTGGCAATCGATGACGATGAAGTCTACGTCCAGGCACCTCTCCGCGGCGCAGACCTTCAGAGTCACGATGCCCAAAGGGCTGACCTTAGTGCTGTTGAAGACGAACAGTGGCTGACAGATCGTCCTGAGCATGCTCCGATTCAGGCCCATGTTTTCAAACGTGCTGAGGAATAGGACGTCGATGCTACTCCCTCCGTCGACCAGGACCATTCCAACCAACATGAAGTCAATCTACAGCCTAATCACCAGGGGGTCATCATGAGGAAAGCGCACCATAGCCAAGTCTTGCTGGGTGAAGGCGATGAGGGTGGTTGAGGCGTAGCTTTTTCTTATCGTCAGGTGGTTCACAGAATGCCCCATGCCCCTCAGGCGCTTCGCCCTCTCTTCGGTTCTTTTCTGGTATTTTTCTTTCTCCTTCTGACTCTAGGTCGGCTCTGGTCTACCTATGATCGTCAGCACTATCCTCAGAGCCTGCTCCCCTGACCCGGAGGCTTGGGTCTGCTTTTCTTTTTCGGGCCTGGCAGCGTCCTCCTTTGACTGGCTTCCGCCCGTCTTCACATATTGCTTCAACTTGCTAGCTTGGATTGCCATCATAACCTGCGCATAAAGGCTACGGCAATTGATGGTATCATGCCCGTGATCTTTGTAAAATTGGCAGTACTTGCTCCTGTTCTTCATGTGCTCAGGAACACCGGACTTGGGAGGGTCTTTGAAAATGCCCATGTCCCTGTTCTGGAGGTAGATCACATCGATCGGCGTGTTGAGCTCGTACTTTGGTAGAGGATCCTTAAACGTCTTCCTCCTCTTGCCGCTTTCTTGACCACCTTAGGTTGGGGCTCTCTGCTTCGGAGCCGGCCCTTGGGCCAGCGCATGCCTTTTTATTCCTTGCGAGGCCGGGGTTTGCACCGGTACTATTGTTATCGCAGCGGAGGCCTTGGACACAATCTGGTGACCTTCCAGCACCCTAAATACCCCTTCTGATTTTGCTTGGACGTCTATCATATCGTATGGCAAATTCAAAAGCAGATGATCCTACAGCATCGATCCTGGCTGCAGGCCCCTGACGAACGAGCTGGCAGCCTGGGCCGAGTCAGTGTTGTGCACTAAGGATATTATCTCTAGGAAATGTGACAAGTATTCTCTTGGAGACTCATTCGTGGATTGCTCCAGCCAGTCAAGGTCTCGTATCTGCTGCTTCCAGACACCCACGTATTACTTTAAGAAAAGTTTGCAAAAATCTTCAAACTTGTTTATAGACTTCTCTAGGAGTTGCCTGAACCATAACAGGGCTGGCCTCGCTAGGGTGGTAGAGAAGACTTTGCAGGTTACAGTCTCATCCCTAGTTTCCAGGGTCATCTTCTGCTGAAAATGATATATGTGGTTGAGGGGTCGGTCTTTCCCTCAAACGGTCTGAAGGTCGGGGTCGTGAAATCTTCGGCTTGGGCTCCAGCTGGATCCAATCGGCGAAGGCCGTCCGGTTGATTCCTCTCACGGTCTATTCTGCCAGATCATCGAGGGTCTGGCTGTGATGGGCCCCGAGCCTCTTACTCAGCTTCGCCATCATCTCCTGTTACCAGTTAGGAAACACACCGTCCTGGCTTTCCTGGTGTCTTCTGTCCACTGCCGCTCCTACCCAAAAAGGCCTTGTCTGGCTTTGTCTCTCCTCCTGCATCCCGATCTGGATGGGGCAAGGACCTCTCTCGGTGGTTGGCCCCTAGACTCTTACTGGACCTCCTCATTAATGTCCTCCCTTCACCCGCTCCTAGCTTCGCTTGCCAACAGCCCTTCAAGGCAGGCGTTATCTCTATGAACTTCTGCGACTTCATCTTTTAAGTCTAGGATCGAGTATCTTTTTTTATTATGACTTACTCCAGAAATCATGGGTCATAGTTACTGTGATTTCCCTTGCATCGTCGTGGCCTGCTTTCCGCCGTCCTCTATGGCTCGAGCTTGTCGGGGGACAGATTTTGACAAACTGCCGTTCTGTCAGGACGGTTTGCCCAGGGTACGCACCTATCTAGAATCGCATTAAATGCCCTGTCTGGGTCTGGAGCAGTGCGCTGCTTCCAATGGTCTTCTGGCAAAAGACCCTCGAGGCTCCTAGTCTCCAGCTGTCGAGGTAGGAACTAGACTAGGCCGAACCCGTTCAGGGTCTAGGACGAGGCTCCTGATCTCCAGCTGTCGAGATAGGAACTAGACGGAGCCGAACCCGTCCAGGGTCTGGGATGGATTCGGCCCTGGCCTTCGACAGCCCACGGGCCCATACGGTATGACGTGCAACTCGTGTGGCTTTTAAGCGGTCCTTCTAGACACGTGTCGGACGGTGTGCCCCCCTGTAACCTGTTCAGCCACTTTATCATCCACGTGATATATGATTTAGGAACGGGCCCCACACTGACCATGTCGAATGCATGTATTAAATCTCTTTTTAAATCCTAGTAGAAATGAAACTCTATGAGGTATCATGATTTGAAACATAAATGCATGCATCAGGTTAATAAAATAATAATACTCATAACTAGAACGGTAACCTGTACCAAACATAAACTGTAGTAATTTTGTTTAAAATGACTTTTTTAAAAGTGTTTTGAAAACTAACTTTCCTAACACATTTTATTATTTTCTGATTCTATATGACTGAGTCACATAATTTGTAATTATTGATTAGTCCTAGAAAAGTCATAATTTTATACTCACAAATTATGTAATTCATCGCCACATAATTTGTGATATTACTATAAATGTCAATCTAAAAAAGATTACTGAAAAAATCATTTCGTGCTAAATTAGTACTACCCTGGTCAATTTCTTGTTTTATAAAGAGTAATTGGTTCGGTGCATGTTTTATGGACCAGACTAGTGATGGAATTGTGTTATCTTAACTTTTACCCATATTTTTTTGGGCTTTTCATAAAATTCCAGCTCAGAGTACCAAAATTTAAAAAATCCCGGATGGCCTGATTTTTTTTTTTTTTTTTTGAAAAATCCCAGATTGGTTTAAAAAAAATATCACTTTTTAAAAGTTTTATTAGAAAAATAATGCTTTTAAAAATATTTAAAAGAATATAATTTTTTTCTCTAAAATTGGTATTTTTCAATTGTATTCTAGGTAACCAGTTAAGTTACTTATGATAATCAGTTCAAATATTTAAAAAAACTGATCAAGTTGCCTTAGGTAAATCAACTAGCTACTTTAAATATCTTATCAATTAATAAAAAGTAGTATTTTTTTAAAATATTTTTAAAAATGATATTTTTATAATTAAATTTGGGATTTTTCAGAACAGTTTTAAATTTCAAGATTTTTCAATTTTTTTTTTTGAAAAATTACCATAAAAAATCAAATTTCCTCTATTTTTTGAGAAAATTTTTTAAAATGACATTTTAGTGTCAACCACATTTTAGCCTATATTTATGAGCTTGTTGACCATGAAAAACTCCTAAAATTGTCATAAACAATGATTTTTTCTTTGTCAAGAAGCTCTTTAACTATAGGTAAAAATATTCTCGCCAGTCCTGAAAATATGATTTTTTTTAGAATTTATAAAAAAAAATCATTTTGGCCCAAATTATTCTTACTCACGTTCTGTTCTCTCGTAAATAAGACCTAATGGAAGGGATTGTGCCTTTTAGCAAAACATAGGTTCAAATTGGCCTTTTTTTTAGCGTTCTAAGCTGTAATAATAATAATAATAATAATAATAATAATAATTATTATTATTATTATTATTATTATTATTAAAAAAAACCTCGAGTTTTGTTATTTTAGCCAAAAAAAACCTTAAGTATTTCATTGTATCAAATTAAATCTTAAATATAATTTTTTAAATTTTAGCAATAAAAACCTTAAATTTTTAATTATATTAAATAAAACCTTGGGATTTTGAAATCCAATTAAATTGAACCCAAAATAAATATTTAATCAACAAATATTCAATATGATTAAGAAGCGACTTTATTTCTAAAGTACTTTGTACTCGTGAACTATTTTTTAAAATTTATTTTAGCTAAAAAAGTCAATATTTTTAATATCAAATGAAATAGTTTTTGCCCGGATATAGTACTTGTTAATATAGATAACCGCGTATAGTCGTGTACGACAATGTACGTTAAGTTAAGAAAAAATGAGTTATTTGACCATTTTCGCGAGACTAATTTGATTTGATTTATAATCTAAAAGTTTTATTTGATATAACTAAAAACTTAAGTTTTTTATTTTGGTTAAAATTAAACAGAGAGGATTTTTTTATATAATCAAAAACCCAAGGTTTTTTTTTTGCTAAAATTAAAAAACTTATTTTGGTTAAAATTAAACAGAGAGGATTTTTTTATATAATCAAAAACCCAAGGTTTTTTTTTTTGCTAAAATTAAAAAACTTATTTTGGTTAAAATTAAACAGAGAGGATTTTTTTATATAATCAAAAACCCAAGGTTTTTTTTTTGCTAAAATTAAAAAACTTAGGTTGTTTTTCAATAATAACCGTAATAAAATATGATACAAATTTGTATTTTTTATTTTTTGTATTTTTCCCTCTTTTTTGTACTTTTTATTATTTTTCCTATTTCTATTACTAGTTAAAATATTTTATTCTCTTTTTTTAAAAAATAAAATAAAATACATTTGGTTACGAGTCATTATATTTTTTGATGAGTCATTATTTTAAGTAATGGAAATTTTCTAAAATTATTTTGAAAAATAAATTTTCTAAAAGTACGGAATTAAAAAAAAAAAAAACAACAACTTATCCACCGTAGAAACCCTAGTTTCTATGTAGTTTCTATGGCTAGTTGAAACTAGTGATTGTTAACGGAATGATCTCAGCTTACGTACATCATGCAAGACCATCTTTGATGCTTGCTGTCAAAGAAATCCTAAAGTTCATGGCAGAATTTCGTTCCGGCTTCCCGGGACTCAGATTCTCTTCAAAGCCTGCAAGAAGAAGCGAGTTTAGGCTTTAATCGACCAAACAAGTCTCCGAAACATGGCCCATAAGTGGGACCTTTTCCAATCCGGATTGCCTTATAAAGGTAGTGGTTTTTTTGTTTTTAAATGTCATATGAAGATTATTAAAAGAGGTACCATATTATTGTATTTATTTTTTAAAACCTAGTATTTCTTCTAATTCCCTTTTCAAATTGTTACATGCTTCACTAAAACAAAAATCTTGATATGCGATATTCGAAAATGTCACTTATACATATTTTTAGTAACGTTTATAAAATTAGTGGCATTTGTTACAAATATAAAAGATGTTCGTGCGACTAAAGCTCTAGCTCTAGTAATATTTGAAGTATCACTAAATATTCTTTTTTAATGGAATTTATAAAATGTTATTGAATTGTATGAGTGACACTTTCCAAATGTCAGTAAATTATTTTAAATAATAAATAAATATATTTTAAAATGTAAAAGGAATTCTTTAGTGGTATTTTTAAAATATTACTAAACATATAAATTACATTTAGAAACATGTCACTATTCTAGTCAACGCACGATTATTAGTTACCAAATTTAGTAGCTCTTTTTTTTTTTTTCTGGTATCAAACTATTTTATAATAAGAATTTGTTCTTACTTTTTTAATAGTCAATAAAAAAAACTATTACCAATATTTGTTTGCTATTTATTAAATGCATGTTTATATCATGTTTTACTGAATTAATTTTCTTGGCTTTAATTTTTTTTATTTCTCTTTCGAAATAGAGAAAAGGTTCCAATGTAATATTGACCATAAAATAGAAAAACAAAAAGAAGATAAAATAAAATAGAAATTATTTATTACTTTAATAATTTGGTTTACATAAATTCAAAAGTACCAAAAATTGTATAAAACTTAAGGTTGTATAAAAAAAAAAAAAAAAAAAACATCTTCAAAAATTGTGAGACTAAAAAAAACGATCATCTGCAAAAATTGTAAATTGAGTTCTTGATATTATTTTGACAGTTCAATGCATCCATCTCATCTGCATCTCATCGGTTCCTGAAAATTGAATAAATGAGAGAGAAATAATTAACATTTTGTTGAAAAATAATGTAGAAGTCTGCCATAGAAAAATAAGGAAAGGGGGAAGATTAACTTATAAATCAAACCCTATATGCTTATGTTTTCCTTTTCCTCATTCTCTTAATTTTGTGCTTCCCATTGATTTCCTTTTCTATAGAAAAGAATGATACGCTTTTGGTTAAATCAGTAAACCTGACAAAGAATTCAAAAAACGTTAATAAATTTAATAAAATCAAAACAAATCACTGGAAAAAGAAATATGAAATATAAGTTTGAAGATGAATCACAAGATCACACTAGCACTGGAATAGAAAGAAGATGAAGGCTTGAAAAGAAGAGAAGACGAAATCATGAGAGATAAACTTTATCTAGAGATAATCATTAGTTAGTCGAAGAATGAAAGCACACTACTAGATAGATGAGAAAGGATATGAATTAGTGGTGGATAAGTTAGTTTTGGTTCTAAATTTGTTTAAATTTGGCAGTAGAAAATTTAGGTAGAAATTTAGGACTTCTGAAAAGTTTGAAATTTAAATAATTTTGTTTTAGTGACATTTTCTTTACTGACATTTTGATTTCTACTCTACGAACTATATGTTATTTTTATTGTTTTTTTTTTGGCAAATGTATCATTTGTCTTTCAAATACCCATAATTCCACACACAACTAAGTCCATAATTATTTTAATCATCTTGAAAAATAAATTTGGTGAATACTATTTTTTTTCCTCATTAATTAAATCTACCACCATACCACTTTTTTAAATGAATTATTGATGGATTCTTGACAGATTGACGAATTCTTGATAAATTTTGACAGATTCTTTATTAATTCTCTCCCAAAAATAGTAAAATCTAATAATTATGATAAATTTAGTTAAATATTTTAAAAAAAGAGTAATTATCTACTTAACCCCATCTTGAAAGATAATTACAAAGGTATGTTACAATTCAATCTATTTTATTACTTAAAGCGAAGATTGCCGGTACTATTTACGTTATTAATTATCGAAAAATTAGTTGATGAAATATTCAAAAATACTATAGATTATTTTATTATATATAGGCACGGACTCGTAAATATCACTAATCCATTACTTTAAAAATAAAAAAATAAAAAGTAAAAAATAAAAATAAAAGTCATCCTGCGTGCCAAAGGAAGCCATCTGATTGTTTGGACCAGTGAAACTTTCATTAGAACACAAACAATGAAACAAGTCTACAAAATAAGAACAACTAGAAGTCAACAAAGGAAAAATACACAGCTACCCAACCAGTCCATGAATCAAAGGAGTTGCATGGCAGCCTTCTTGACCATTAGGTACAAGACAAGACAGGACAACTCTATATGGTGTATATTTCAAGCAAGGGCGAGGAAAAAAGAAAATTCACCATGGTGATGTATACATATATATACACACCAAAACAGAAGTGATATAGTTTTAGAAATCTATAGTATCAAAAGAGAAAGTAATACGATATACGATAGTTTTTTTCTTTTTTTTTCCCCCTAGGAAAAAAGGGGTTTGGGTTTTCTATTCGTGTTTCTTTCACAAAAAAAAAAAAAAAAGCCACCAGCCAAATATTCTTTCTCAATTCAGAACGTGGTAGTATAGCATAACTATTTCTCATTGGTATAAGTTGTACATTTTTGGTAGTCCGAATCCATCTTTTTAAAACATAAAATTCCTCGATAAAAATTGGTACTTCCATTTAAGTGATATGAGTATATGGTGATTTTCATCAAATCCATTTTAAATTTTATTTTTAAACAAATTCAAGATTGTCATATATGTATTTCAAGCATGTTACTCCTAACTCCTCAGCCGTTCAAAGATAAATACAACTCGTCTAATTTAACAGCACTATATACTATTTAGCTTTCAAAGTTGTTTAAAATCCCTTGTTTTTTGTCCCTTTTTTTTCCCATTCTTTTTTTTTCCCCCTTTAAAGTAAGATGACCGTGAATCTAGTTTTAAGAAAAGAAAAATAGAAATAATTTCACTCAGTTACTTTGACTAGAGAACATTAAATTTGGGACCAAGATGTAAACGACAATTCAAAATGGGCCCTTCTTGTCCAGATCCAAAAAGGGTTTTCCTTCTCATGTGAAACTAACTAGGAAAGGGCCTTCGCAGCCCAACAAGGCCCACCTTTCAGTTATTGTCAAAAGAAGAAGAACTAGGGTTAGGCCTACTCTACTCCACACAGGTAAGAATCCAAAGAAGATCATTTTCGTGGGTCCCAACGACGTGATTGGATAGATCATAATCCCTGCGACATGGGATCCCAAATTTGTGGGTCCCTTTAAATTACCTAGACTGGTACCCAAACAATGGACCAGAACTTCGTGATACTAAAAGCCTTCCTCCAAAATGTACCACAAGCCTTATATTTTTATCAGGAGCTGATCTCACAGAATTTTAACCTACTATGGAGTTTTTTTTTTATCCCATTGGTATTTATTTATTTTAAAAAAAGAGCAGAATAGAGAGGTAATTATGATAGAAAATCCCGAAGTTGGTGAAGAAGCAAAGACCAAAAAAGGTAAAAATAAATGTGTTTTTATTAATAGAAAAAGGGTTTGGTTGGGACAGCATGCACAAATTTGCAGGCGCTAGGGAGCAAGTAATGATGGACCTAACTATTCCAAAGGTTGAACCTCCCTAATATGTTTACCCTTTTTATTACTTTCCTAAATTCTTACACAAAATGCTGCCCGTTTGTGTTTTTGCGTGCTGCTTCTATGTAGGCTAGGTAGACTTGGGCTCGGGCTGGTACTAAATTTATTAAATTTGTTTAACTGCTTAAACATGATGTTAGTAATAGAAGATTGGTAGTTATAATATATCTTACATTGGTTATTATCAAAAAAAAAAAAATTACATTCTATTTTGTATTATTTTTCTTATATTTTGTTGACATGTTGATTCTGCGACAATTTGTACATATTAAAATTTTAAAAATTAATTCCCGTCTCAATTAGTAAGATAAATGTAAAAGAGTAAAAAAAGAAATAACGCACTTAGCACTCCTTTTAATAATATAATACAAGACAAAATTTAAATAAGACATATATAAAACAATAGGAGTTATGTGGTAGAGCTCCTCTTTTGGATGTATAGGTAAATTTTTAAAAAAAGTTACGTTTGGATCAAATCTGTCTTATAGAAATCGTTTTAGAAAAAGTTAAAAAAAAAAATGGATCCTACAAACCGTTGGATGAATCTAAATTATTAGATTTAATTGTAGTAGAGATATATCTGCCACAAATTTGTTATGGTGCCCAATATTATATAATGTAAATTTGTCATGATATATGGTGTCCAATATTATATAATGTGGCAGTTTATTATTGGGTGAGTATAATTACACTTCAAATGAAACTCGTATAAGAGCAGTCTTTTAATTAGAATTTCCCACTATCAAACTAACACGTTATGCATAATGTTAGATACCAATTATGCCATATCATTACTCTTTTTTATTCTCACTTTAAGTGAAAACTAGACATATATCATACCATTAATTACCTTATATTGGGCCATTAAATTTCTTCTATCAAACAAATTTGATTAGAAAAATGAAATTGAGAATTTCACTTCTTATTCTACTTTTCCGAGTACTGCAAATTGAATAATAATAACTTGCATATAATATTAGATAATATTAAAAAATGAGATGAAATGTGAGATTCCTAACATTATGTTTGATCCAAAGTAGGCAGTTCAAACAAGTTTACACTTTGCTATGCTTCTTCATGTATTTAATCTTGTGAAAAAACTCTCAAAAAGAGTTTAAAAAACAAAACTAAGTAGCTAATTAAGACACATGCACTACAACAAAAATCTCCATATATGGCATTTGAAAATGTCACCAATGCTTATTTTTAGTGACATTTATGAAATTAGTGACATTTGTAACAAATACTAGAGATATTTATGTGACTAAAAATCTTACTGTCATTTGAAATGTCACTTTATCGTCATTTATAGTGACATTTTTAAAATATTACTAAATTTTATTAGTGAGACTTTCAACTGTCACTAAATTATTTAATTAATAAAAAAAATATTTTAAAATTATCTAAAAAAAGGTTTCATTGTCTTTTTAAACACGTAACCAAAGCATATTAATGACATTTCGAAGCAGAAATCTAGTCATAACTAGAATTCACGCGGTATTAGCCACAAAATTTTTGGTTAATGAAATTTTTTTTAACAAAAAACTGATATATTAATAATTTATTTTATTTGATTGTTAAAAACAAAAATCTTATTCGTTTGGTAATTGCTAATTGTTATAAATAGGTATATCTATTTCGTCTAAATAAATTGAATTAATTTTCTCGGATTTATTTTTCTACTACTATTTTGTATTCAAGGAAATAATTCTAATGTAACATCAACAATAATTAAAAAGCTAGAAAAAAAGTATTTATTCATAATACAATTCAGTTTACATGAATTCAAAGTTTACCAGAAAAAAAAAAAAAAAAGTGTATAATTTAAGATGACTATACAATAAATCATCGGCTAATTTGGTGAATTTTCTTGAATTTGCTTAGATTTTTTTCTTCTATCTTATATGGATATCTCATCATGTTCCTGAAAAATAAACTAACGAGAGAAATAAGTAATATTTTATCACGAAAAATGATATAGAAGTTTCTTAGTAGAAAGAAAAAAAGATAAAAAGGGATTTACTTATCAAATTCCATAGGTGCGTGCTTCAGTTTCATCGTAATTTCACAATGGTACACTCGTGGCCGAGTGTTTATTTCTACTGCCCATATATAAATATCTTACCATTTAGCCTTCTAATTTTTGGAAGTTAAAATATTTAAATTAAGAAAGGAAAAAAGTAAAAGTAGTCACCAAACTATCGAATACAATGCATGCATGATAGGGCAGCACATTTTTTTTAATAATATATGAAACTAGATAATATCCACCGAAAGTGAGACATAATAACATATATAATTTGGCTCGTTATTTTTAATTTGTTGATGTACAAACTCAATACTTTATCAAAACAATAGTCTTCAATTCGCTGGAACTTTTGTACGACCAATTTTGTATTATGTTCAACTGGTTCCATACTAAGAAGAAAAGGGGAGGTCCATTCATAAAATTTGTTTCTGGCAAACACATTTTAATTTAAATACCTTCTTTATGGAAATAGGAAAAGGGAAAAAAAATAGAATATAGTCCGCTGATTTAAGCCACTAAATTTTTTTTCGATATAAACCGATTTTTTAAGGGAATATCATTAATCGAAAGTAAAAAGCTTCAATTTATAATGTAAGTATAAGTATTATAATATCAAACTCCTCAAAAAAAAAAATGAAAAATAGATCTAAAATATAACTAAGAATAAATATGTGAGTTACCCTGACTCTTCAATAGAAATAGATAACAAGTACCACTAGTAATTTATTATCTTCAATACTTGTTCTTAGTTATATTCTTGGCGGGATAGACTATATGAGACCAACACTAATTAGGATCCATACCTGTAGAAAAGAAAAAAAAAAAAACAAAAATCGATCACTAAACAAATCTAGATTTAAGAAAAAATCTCATATTTAAGATTTAGACTAAACTAAAATCCACAAAAGCAAGATGGCCAAAGAAAGGAGGGAGGGGGAGGAAGAAGACAAGAAGGAGAGAAGGCCAGAGATAGAGAAGAGAATAACCTATCTTTGGCCTCCGAGCAAGGCGGTGATGACTTTTTATGTTGGGAGGAGACACATGTAAAGAAAAAAAGAGAGAAAAGGGCTAGGGTTTTAGGATATTTGTCCTTTTGGATTATACTTGGTACTAGTTAATCGAGCCACTAATTTGATTAATATTCCAAAAACTTAAAAGGAAAAAAATTAAAAAGCAAAGATAAAGTATGAGGAGCTTCACATTTATCTATCAAAAACTGTAAGAATTAAGTTGAAACTTTTAAAGGAATAAATAACTTTTTAAATAGATTTTAAATCGAGGAATTAATTAATGTAAAATGATTTTGTCAAAAAAATTGTGAAATAAGCAAACGATGCTTTCTATAAACTATTGTAGGAAGAAAGCAAAGAATTTGAGTAAGATCAATATCAAATCTTTCATTTGGCTTGGTAACTTGGCAGTAAAATGCGAGATCATAATAATAAATTTGCTTGTTTCTTTTGTTTTACATCTATCTAAAAAAAGGAGTTCTATCATATAATTTCCAAAAAAAAAAAAAAAGAGCTAAATATTTACATACTCAGTAAAAATTCAATTATTTTTTCGAATTGATGCAATTTTATCAAATCTGCATAGTTAATACTTTTCCTAAAATCTATTTATAAATCAATATATAAAATAATTGATATCTAGAATAAGCACGTATTCAAAACTAAAACCAATACCACATGATTGTCATATCATAAATCAATCAATGTATACGAGTGAGCTTTCATCTTCCAATCACGGCTCCATAATATCTTTGTAGCAAAAGTACCCAGCATTCTGATATTACCTGTAGGTGTATCGGATTAAAACCTGCACAGAGACTTAGATCTTTCATCGAACGCTGCAGCAACTCACCAACGATTTAAATTAACATGATGCAACCTTTTGGATTATTCTTGGTATTGGTGAATCGAGCCACTAATTTGATCAATATTCCAAAAACTTAAAATGCAACCTTTTGGATTATTCTTGGTATTGGTGAATCGAGCCACTAATTTGATTAATATTCCAAAAACTTGAAAGAAAAAAAAATAAAAAGCAAAGATGAAGTATATGGAGCTTTAGATTTTTCTATCAAAAACAGTAGGATTTAAGTTGAAACATTTAAAGGAATGACTAACTTTTTGAAAAGATTTCAAATCGAGGAATTAATTAATGCGAAATGACTTTGTCAAAAAAAAAATATAATATGAAATGACCAAATGATGCTTTCTAGAAATTATTGTGGAAAGGAAGAAAGAATTTGAGTAAAGTCAATATCAAATCTTTCAAATGGCTTGACACCTTAGTAGTAAGTTAACGCCATATCATAACAATGGATTTGCCTGTTTCTTTTGTTCTATGTCTATTTAAAACAGGATCTCGTTCACATAATTTCCAAAAATAAAAAATAAAAAAGAAATCCAAACACGAAAACACAAAACTTTCTATCAAGAAATTATGACAAGTGTGCATAAGTCCTATAGTACGGTAACATGGCCACTAATTCACTCCACTCTATTTTCTTTTCAGTAGAACTATAATATATACTCTCTCTAGTAATTTTAATTTAAATAATCATACAACCTCCATTAGTTATATATATATATATATATATATATATATATATATGTATATATATATAGGCGCATATATATATATAGGCTACTAGATATATATATAGGCACCAATCTAGTAGGTATTTTTTTTTTACCTATGTATAGTTATCAATTTGGCCAATGAAAATTTAGTATGCACATTTTTTATTGTAAAAAATAAGAGAGAGAAAGAGCATTAATGATGCACGTCTTTTCATGCACTTCATTATATAGTCATTAGATCACCATAAGATGGTGATCCAACGGCTAAAAAAAATACCTATACATAGGTAAAAAAAAAAAAAACCTACTGGATTGGCAACCTATATATATATAGGTTGCAAATCCAGTAGTTTTTTTTTTTTTTTTTACCTATGCATAGGTATCAATTTGGCCAATGAAAATTTAGCATGCACATTTTTTTATTGTAAAAAGTAAGAGAGAAAAAGAGCATTAATAATACACATCTTTTCATGTGCTTTATTATAGCCATTAGATCACCATTAGAATGTGATCCAACGGCTAAAAAAAAAAAATATCTACACATATCCATTAGATTGGCAACCATATATATATACTTTATGCGTCTATATATTTTGAGATTGTAAAAGCTAAAGCTATTTCTATTATTACATATTTATGATTCATTTCCTCTTGTAGTCTAAAAAGTGGATTAAAAGAAAACTTAGACAGGGAAGAGAAACTCTTGAGATCAAGATTTAAGATAATTTATATCACACTCGGAAATCTAAAGTCGTGACTTATAGTAATTTTAAGTTAAAATATAATAAAATATTAGGTTTACGAAATTCCGGAGAAATTGAGTATTATATAATTTTATTTTAGTAATCATTACGAATTTCACAATATTTGAAACTCTTATTAATTTTTAATTACTCAAGGAAAATATCCATTAATATTTTTAAAAAATATATCAGTAATCTCATTTGAAAACTTATTGAAAAATAATAAATCTTAGTAATTTGAGTTCAATTATAAACTTTAGTCCAATGTCCAAATTAATGTACATAAAATCACTTGAAGTTTTAAGTTCTCAAATTAACAATAAAGTCATCTTTATATATCCACTTAGTAAATTTACTAATCTTGGCTATATAATTAAAGAAGAAAAGAAGGAAAATAAAGTATGAACACTTACCAAGAATTAAGAGAAGAAATGCATACACAAGCTAGATAGCTTGTTTATCCATCAAGACGACTACTTCAAATAATTAAATAGATGAAAGTAGGAGAAGTAAGAGAGATGAGCATTTACATGCTCAGTAAAAATTCAATTACCTTTTTGAATGGATGTAATTTTATCAAACCTGCATGCCTAATACATTTTCCAAAATCTATTTATAGACTGAGTTTTAAAAATAATTAATATCTAAAATAATCATATATTCAAAACCAAAACTAATACTATATGATTGTAAATATGATAAATCAATAAATGTATATAAGCGAGTTCTCATCCTACTATCACGGTCCTGTAATACCTCTGAAACAAAAGTATCTAGTATCTTGATATTTCCCGTGGGTGTATCATCCAAAAATCTGTGCCGGTATCAAAGTCGTTTACCTAATGCTATAGCAACTCACTAGCGATCTAAACTCCCATAACGCAGTCTTTTGATTATACTTGATATTTGTTAATCGAGCCACTATTTTGATCAATATTCCAAAAACAAGAGAAATAATAATAAAAAGTGAAGACGAAGTACGAGGAGCTTCAAATTTATCTATCAAAATCTGTAGGATTTAAGTCGAATCTTTTAAAGGAATGAGTAACTTTTGGAAAAGATTTCAAATCGAGGAATTAATTAATGTGAAATGACTTTGTCAAAAAAAAGTGAAATGACCAAACGATACTTTCTACAAACTATCATGGGATGGAAGTAAAGAATTTGAGTAAGATCAATATCAATTTTTTCACATGGCTTGGCACTTTGGCAGTAAATTAATGCCAGCTCATAATATTGAATTTGCTTGTTTCTTTTGTTCTACTTCTATCTAAAACAGGAACTCTATCACATAATTTCAAAAACAAAACAAAAAACAAAAAGGAAAGCCAAACACGAAAACACAAAGCTTTCTATCAAGAAATCATCATAAGTGTACATAGAGCCTATGGCATGGTAACATTATCACTAACTCACTCCACTCTCTTTTCTTTTTAGTAGAACTGTAATATATACTATCTCTCTAGTAATTTTTATTTAAATAACCATACAACTTAGATAGATATATATATATATATATATAGGGCACCAATCCAGTAGGTATTTTTTTTTTTATCTATGCATAGGTATCAATTTGGCCAATGAAAATTTAGCATGNATATATATATATATATATATATATATATATATATATATATATATATATATATATATATATATATATATATATATATACTTTAGGTGTCTATATATATTGAGATTCCCCTTTGCTACTATGTTTCTTTGTAAAAGCTAAAGCAATTTCCATTATTCCATATGTATGACTCATTCCTTATTTCCATTATTCCATTTGTATGATTTATTCCTTCTTGTAGTCTAAAAAGGGGATTGAAAGAAAGCTTAAACATGAAAGAGAAACTCTTAAAATCAAGATTTAAGACGGTTTGTGTCACGTTTGGAAATCTAAAGTCTTGACTTTTAGTAATTTTAAGTAACAATATAATAATTTATTAGTTTTATGAAATTCAAGAGAAATCAAGTATTAGATAATTTTATTTTGATTCTCTAATTATTACAAATTTCATAATATTTCAAACTTTTATTAATTTTTAATTACTCAAGAAAAATAACCATTAATATTTAATAAAATTATGAGTAGTCTCATTTTGAAACTCATTGAGAAATCTTAAATCTTAGTAATTTGAGTTCAATTATAAACTTTAGTCTAACATCCAAATTAATTTATATAAAATCACTTGAAGTTTTAAGTTCTCAAATTAACAGTAAAGGCATCCTCTTACATCTACTTAGTAGATGTACTAATCTTGGTTAAATAATTAATCAAGAAAAGAAAGAGAACAGAGTATGAACACTTAATAGGGATAACAAGTAGAACTGTATACACAAGCTACATAGCTTGTCTATCCATCAAGACGACTACTTCAGATAGTTAAATTCCTAAAATTTAGAGAAGTAAGGGATGAGCATTCATATACTCAGTAGAAATTCAATTATTTTTTTGAATGTATGCAGTTTTACCAAACCTTCAGGTTCATACTTTTTCTGAAATCTATTTATAAGCCGAGTTTATAAAATAATTAATATCTAGAATAATCGCGTAGTCAAAACTAAAACCAATACCATATGATTATACATATCATAAATTGACTAATGTATATGACTGAACTCTCATCCTTTTATCACAGCTCTATAATACCTCTGTAGCCAAGATGCCTAGTATCCTAATACTATTCGTAGGTGTATAAGGCCTATAGAATGGAAACATAGCCACTGACTCACTCCATTCTCTTTTCTTTTCAGCAGAATCATAATATATACTCTCTCTCTCTAGTAATTTTCATTTAAATAACTATACAACCTCCTTTAGTTATGTATATACATATATATATATATACAAACTTTAGGTGTCTATATACATTGAGATTCTCTTTTACTACTCTGCATCTTAGTAAAAGCTAAAGTTGTTTCCATTATTCTATATGTGTGATTCACTCCCTCTTGTAGTCTAAAAAGTAGATTAAAAGAAAATTTAGACATGGAAGAGAAACTTTTGAAATCAAGATTTAAAAGAGTTTGTGTCACACTCAAAAATCCAAAGATATGACTTTTAGTAATTTTAAGTAAAATATAATAAAATATTCGTTTTACGAAATTTAGGAGAAATTGATTATTAGATAATTTTGTTTTGGTCCTCTAATCATTACAATTCCACAATATTTCATACTCTTATTAATTTTTAATTACTCAAGAAAAATACCCATTAATGTTTAAGAAAATTACTAAAATTTCATTTGGAAAATCATTGAGAAATCATAAATCTTGGTAATTTGAGTTCAATTATAAACTTTAGTCCAACATCTAAACTAATTTACATAAAATCACTAGAAGTTTTAAGTTCTCAAATTAACAACAAAACTATCGTTATACATCCATTTAGTAGATTTACTAATATACTAATAATTGAATACTAAAAGAAAGATAACAAAGTATGAACACCTACTAGGAATTAAGAGTAGAATTGCATACAAAAGCTACATAACTTATTTATCCATCAAGACAACTACTTCAGATAGTTAAATACCTGAAAGTGAGAGAAGTAAGGGGCGAGCATTAGCATACTCAGAAGAAATTCAATTACTTTTTTGAATGGACTCAATTTTACCAAACTTGTATGGTTAATACTTTTTCTAAACTCTATTTATAAATCGAGTTTATAAAATAATTGATATCTAAAATAATCAAATATTCAAAACTAAAATCAATACCATATAATTGTGCATATCATAAATCAACCAATGTATATGACTGAGCTCTCATCCTTCTATCACGGTTCTATAATACTTTTGTAGCAAAGATACTCAGCATCCTGACACTACATATAAGTGTATCAGCCAAAAACCTACGCAGAGGCTTCAATTTTTCTCCTAATGTGGCAGTGATGCGCCAGCGATCTAAACTACAATGATGCAGCTTTTTGGATTATAATTGGTATTGATAAATCGAGCCACAAATTTGATCAATATTCCAAAACCTTAAAATAAAAAAAAAACGAGAATGATGTGTGAGGAGCTTCAGATTTATCAATCAAAAACAATAGGATTTAAGTTGAAATTTTCAAAGGAATGAGTAACTTATTGAAAAGATTTCAAATCAAGGAATTAATTAATGTGAAATGACTTTGTCAAAACAAAAATAATGTGAAATGACCAAACGATGCTTTCTATAAACTATTGTGGAAAAGTGTTGTGATTTTTGCCCTAAAAAGCAGATTTCTAATTTTACCCTTTTGAGTATAAACAACTATCTCTTATATGAAATTATGATATTTGCTAGATTAAACTATCTTAATTGAATAGTTTATTTATCTGAAAAAGATTCCATAACTTTATATGTGTATAAAGAAACAAACATGATTAATTGTTAATTATGGGGAGACTTGTTTCTTTATCTAAGTCTAAATGAAGTAGTTTACAATCTGTAAATAAAGATAGAATACTTTATTTACTATAGGTTGTAGTGTTTGTCTATCTCAACGAGAATGATGTGTCTCAAATCATTGAAGTATCCGACTTCTGATAGAACACTAATACAACATAAACAAGTTATGTGTATTAAACTAGACCAGATAATATAAAGAATTGGAGTGCCGTAACTCAATTCTTATATTATTACAAACTAGCTCTTAGCATATAAATTTTAATCCTTGATGTTTGACTGAACTTACTTTCATGGATTATAGTCTTTTAATTTGTTAAAAGATTAACCTCTATGAAGTTAGAGGTGAACTCTGGCATATTGGAGGTTATGGCTTATGAATTAATGGGAACACCAAATAGTTAAGGACACTATACATTAATGCCATTTTAGGTTCTTTCAAGATTCATGAAATAATTAAATCTAAGATCTTAGTATTCAAATTGTGAATTGGTTGATAATTTTGTCTAAATGGTCATTGAGAACAAAATTATCGACAATATTATTCCTTGATAGAAAGATGGTAACTTAAAGGTAAATAGGTGTTGGAGGGGTATTACGGTAATTTCACCTATCTAACTACGGCATTGTATAGGGATTATATATGTGGTATAGAATATGCTAGATGGATCGGTTAATCAAGATTATTTGATTAAATCTCTACAAAATGCATGACATTTAATCTAAGAGTGCAGTATTAGGCCTTTAGTGGAGTATCCCCTTTACTAATAATATTTATATAAATACCATAATAAGAGTTATTATGTATTTATCATATTATTGGAGCTTAGATTATTTGGATCTATTAGGTCCTTTGTCTAACTCAATTAAGCTCATTAATTGGTTGGTGGTATTTGTGAAATAAGTTTCATGAAACTGTGTAAAATAATGATTCTGCACAGAAGTTGGTATTTTTATAAATAAGTTTCATGAGTTAGACATATTTATAAAAATATACCCAAAGCCCAAATTGGAGAACAAGCCTAATCCTATTTGGATTATGGTTAGCAGTTTTTGGTCCCATATATATAAGATATATAAGAGGAAAAACTACATAGTAACTCATATAGAGTCACACGCAAAAAGCATAGGGAGAGAGAGAGATTTTGGCCAACCTAGGCTAAGTGAGAGTGAAAAAGGTTTTCCACAATCTCACATTCTCATCTCACGTCCCGGTGTTCCATAGGATCAAGAAGGCATTCTTGATCGTTCTCCAACGAAAGTTTCGACTTGGTGCCCACTCACCTCATTAACTAAGAGTAAGAGCATAGACAAGAAGATCTAGGGTTAGAGATTTGATCACTATCAAGAAAGAGATCAAGGAGGAACACGGTACAAGAGGTAAACCCTAATCTCATCTCTAAGGTTTTGTATATAGATTTGATTTATGTTGTATATGATCGTGTATATGACGTATGTATGTTATATGGTTATGAAAACTGTTTTCATATAAAAATTTTAAGACCTAAATCCGCTAATTTTTCCGCTGTATTCATGATATGATCATGTGTTTTTTCATATCTGCATGCATGCATGATTTTCCTAAGTGTTAGGTCAATAAACCAACAATTGGTATCAAGAGCTTAGGTTCATATATATAGCATAATATTGATCTAGAATTGAATATTTAGGCTATATGATTGAGTTTGAGCAATTTTTGTTTATGATAGTTAAATGATTCATAGTGATGAATGATATTTAATTACATATACTATTGATATTTGAATGGTGAAAAAAATTACGGATTGTAATTCTTGCAAAATTAGGTTTGGGTGTTCTTGAATTTTATGTTTGATAGATTCATGAATATGTTCCAAAGAGTTTGAAAATCTGAATTTTTTTCTAGAATTTTTTTTGATGTTGTTTTAAACTTTTCAGCATTTAAAAAAAAAAAATTTCAGCCAACCCTAGCCCCGCACGCGTGGCTCACATGCGCGGTCAGCCTGTGCGTGGGTGCTGGGCGTTGGCGCGGCCAAGCAGGCCGTATACGTGCGCGGTCTGCATGCATGGCTTGCATACGCGACACACTCGTGCGAGCCCATGCGTGGCCCGTGCACCATGCACACTCAGCACGCACGACTAGTGCACGCTTATGGCGCGACACCAGCTGCTCCAGCGCTCGGCACACTGCGCCAGCTGCAGGCCTGCGCACGACACTTGTTGCCGTGCGTGCAGCTCGCCTGCATGGCCAGCAGCCTATGCGAGCAGCCAGCGCACGGCCCGTGTAGCGCCTGGGCGTGGGGCTGCTGCGTCCAATGCGCGGCCAATTGGCCTTGTCGTGCACCGTAGTTGGGCAGCCCACTCCGATATTACCCATTGCTCCGTTTTTCGCCGCCCCTTTGGGCGGTGACGGCGCGTAGGCCGACGGTGGTGGTGTTTCTACTACTACCATTTTTTTTCTATTTAATTAATTAGTTAATTAATTAGATAATTATCTAATTTGAATTCAAATTTTAAAATATGAAACTATTCAAATTAGATTAGAATAGTTATCTATTTTTGATTTATCCTATTTTAAATTTGATTTACTATAGGATAATGTTAAATTTGAATTAATTAGATAAATAGGATATTATCTAAAAGTTAATTTAAATTTGAATAGGAGATCTACTAATTTTTGAAATTGGATAAGATTTCTTATATTATCTCTATTATTTGAATTTTGAATTTAAATAGATAATGATTATTCAAATTAGTTAGATATTTAATAGGATTAGATATGATTAGATATTATCCTGATAAATCTAATAGTTAATTTGAATTTGAATAGGATATCTACTAATTTTTGAAATCAAATAAGATTTCCTATCAGTTTATTTAAATTTTGAATTTAAATAAATAACAACTATTCAAATTAATTTGATATTTAATGTGATTAAATATGATTAGATAATTATCCATAAATCATGATAGTTTAAATTTGAATAATTTAATTTTAGTAATTATCTTTAATTTAAATTTGATTTAAATTAAGATATAGTTGTTGAATTTAATTCGAAACTAAATCTAATCAGATTAGATTTAAATAATTACTATCCAAAGATTATTTAAATTCATAATTAATGAGATTAATTAGGATAGAAATGATTTGAATTTAATTAGATTAATATTCAATAGTTAATTGTAATAACTATTTATCTAGTAACTATTCTAATTATAGTAATTGGAATATAAAGAAAACTAATTAGATTAGTAACTCTACTGATTAATGAGATTAATTAGACAACTAATTAATGAGATTAATTAGATAATTAATTAATTTGATTAATTAATTAGAAAATCTATATCCTTTTATAATTAAAATAATTTTAATTAATAATAGAAATTTAATAATGATTATATTTCTATTACAATTAAATTTAGATATGATCTTTATTTAATTATTAAAATTATTTGATTATAATTAGATATAAATACTAGATAAATATAGAAACATTATATGGTTATAAGTTTCTAATTAATTAGGATTAATTAAAAGAGTTTTAATTATTTCCTAATTTAGAATATTACAATTAATCTTTTCTAAACACAGTTATAGAAATAAGATTTCAATAATTAAAAGTAATTATCTTTTATTATCCGTTTTAGATCTTAATGAGTTTAAGATAG
>JXTB01000007.1:84615-104370 GCA_002914805.1 Parasponia andersonii
TTGAGAACAAAATTATCGACAACATTATTCCTTGATAGAAAGATGGTAACTTAAAGGTAAATAGGTATTGGAGGGGTATTACGGTAATTTCACCTATCCAACTACGATATTGTATAGGGATTATATATGTGGTATAGAATATGCTAGATGAATCAGTTAATCAAGATTTGTTGATTAAATCTCTACAAAAGGTATGACATTTAATCTAAGAGTGCAGTATTGAGCATTTAGTGGAGTGTCCCCTTTACTAATAATATTTATATAACTACCATAATAAGAGTTATTATGTATTTATCATATTATTAGAGCTTAAATTATTTGGATCCATTAGGTCCCTTGTCTAGTTCAATTATACTCATTGATTGGTTGGTGGTATTTGTGAAATAAATTTCATGAAACTATGTAAAATAATGATTCTATACAGAAATTGGTATTTTTATAAATAAGTTTCATGAGTTGGACATATTTATAAAAATACACCCAAAGCTCAAATTAGAGAACAAGCCCAATCCTAATTGGACTAGGGTTAGCAGTTTTTGGTCCTATATATATAAGATATATGAGAGGAAAAACTACACAGTAACTTATATAGAGTCACACGCAAAAAGCATAGGGAGAGAGAGAGATTTCGGCCAACCTAGGCTAAGTGAGAGTGAAAAAAGTTTTCCACAATCTCAAGTTTTCCACAATCTCACATTCCCATCTCACGTCCCGGTGTTCCATAGGATCAAGAAGGCGTTCTTGATCGTTCTCCAACGAAGGTTTTGACTTGGTGCCCACTCGCCTCATCAATCAAGAGCAAGAGTATAGACAAGAAGATCTAAGGTTGGAGGTCTGATCACCATCAAAAAGGAAATCAAAGAGGAACACGGTACAAGAGATAAACCTTAATCTCATCTCTAGGGTTTTGTATCTAGATTTGATTTATATTGTACATGATCGTGTATATGATGCATGTATGTTATATGGTTATGAAAACTGTTTTCATGTAAAAATTTTAAAACCTAAATCCGCTAATTTTTCCACTGCGTATATGATATAATCATGTGTTTTTCCATATCTGCATGCATGCATGATTTCCCTAAGTGTTAAGTCAATAAACCAACAGAAGGAAGCAAAGAATTTGAGTAAGGTCAATATCAAATCTTTCATATAGCTTGACACTTCGGTTGTAATTTAACGCAATATCATAATAATGAATTTACTTGTTTCTTTTGTTCTACGTCTATCTAAAACATGAGTCCAATCGCATAATTTCCAAAACTAAAAAATAAAAAAGAAGCATAGGGCCTATAGCATGGTAACATGGCTACTGACTCACTCCATACTCTTTTCTTTTCAGTAGAACCATAATTTATACTCTCTCTAGTAATTTTCATTTAAGTAACCATACAACCTCCTTTAGTTATATATATATATATATATATATATATATATATATGGGACCAATCCAGTATGTATTTTTTTTACTTATATATAAGTATCATTTTGACCAATGAAAATTTATTATATATATTTTTTATAATAAAAATTAAGAGAGAAAGAGAAAGAATAATAATGCAAGTCTTTTCATACACGTCATTAAAATCATTGAATCACCATTAGACGATGATCCAACGACTAAAAAAAATACTAATGATAAGCCAATGGCTAAAAAAAATACCAACACATAGGTAAAAAAAAATACCTACTGGCTTGGCAACCATATTTATATATATATATATGTATATACCTTCTTTGTGTGTCTATATATATTGAGATTCTCTCTTGCTACTCCGTATCTTAGTAAAAGCTAAAGCTATTTCCATTGTTCCATATGTGTGATTCACTCCCTTTTGTAGTCTGAAAAATGGATTAAAAGAAAACCTAGACATGGAAGAGAAACTTTTGAAATCAAGATTTAAGAGGGTTTGTGTCACTCCTGAAAATCCAAAATTGTGACTTTGAGTAATTTTAAGTGAAAATATAATAAAATATTAGTTTTACAAAATTTAAGAGAAATCGAGTATTAGATAATTTCGTTTTAGTCCTCTAATTATTACGAATTCCACAATATTTCAAACTCTTATTAATTTTTAATTACTCAAGGAAAATACCAATTAATGTTTAAGAAAATTACCAATAATCTCGTTTGGAAACTCATTGAGAAATCATAAATCTTAGTAATTTGAGTTTAATTATAAACTTTAGTCCAACGTCCAAATTAATTTATATAAAATCACTTGAAGTTTTAAGTTCTCAAATTAACAACAAAACTATCCTCATATATCCACTTAATAGATTTACTAATCTACTAAATAATTGAACAATAAAAGAAAGACAATAAAATATGAACACCCACCATGGATTAAATAGTAGAATTGCATACACAAGCTCCACATTTTGTCTATTCATCAAGACAACTACTTCAAATAGTTAAATACCTGAAAGTGGGAGATATAGGGGGTGAGCATTCATATGCTCAGTAGAAATTCTATTATCTTTTGGAATGGATACAATTTTATCAAATCTGCATAGTTAATACATTTTCCAAAATCTATTTATAATCCAAGTTTATAAAATAATTGATATATAGAATAATCACATATTTAAAATCAAAACCAATACCACATGATTATATATATTATAAATCAACCAATGTATATGAGTAAGTTCTCATCCTCCTACATGACCATGTAATATCTCTGTAGCAAAAATACCTTGTATCCTAGCACTACTTATTGTTGTCTTAGCCAAAAACCTGCGCAGGGGCCTAGGTCTTTTACCTAGTACTGCAGCAACTCGCCAGTGATCTAAACTATTATGATATAATAATAGAACTCAAGTGTGTGATCCTATGATATGTACAACATGTAATAGGGAATGTAATTATATGCAAAATATTCACCAAATAATATTTTAAAAGTATTACTTGGCCTTATTCTGGGATTTGCTATAACATGGGTAGCACACCGCTATATTACCCTACAATCACAATTTACAAATATGTATAAAATTCCACACAATCCAATCCCATTATAATCCAATGTGTTTCCACAATTTTGTAAACTATCGCGTAAATCACAATTTTTCATAAATCAATTATAATGTAACTATGAATCAAGCAAGTATAAAATCAAGTAATTGAACCGTATCTCAAATGGTAATTATATCAAGCTAACGACGCTCGAAGAAACTCTCGTTGGTGACTCGAGTGCTCGAACGATCATTTCGGGATCCCGATAAGCTCACTTGAAAATTTAATTTTTCCAACAGAGCCTCATATTGGGAAACAGATGTCACCACTGAATTTAAAGTACTCCAAAATGCTAAATTAAACATATAATTTATCAAAAATAGGTCTTAAAAATTACATCGGCACACGAACAAATTTGGTGCTGGGAGTGTTTAAAATAGTAAACTGCATAGAAATGACTACAATAAGAGGAAGTATGTTTGGGAATTGTGACCATAGAAAGGTTAGAAAAGTGAGACTTTTCCTTGTTCTTTCTGATCTTCCCGGTTCAAATATCAGACACACAGGTTCAACTAAGTCTTCAGCATGCCCAAAAGGTAAACTACCTTATTTAGTTGCAAAATAATGAGAGGAACCCGTATGCTTGTTCTTTTTATCTTTTCTTTACAATATTGTGGAAATAAATAATGAGAACAAATAAAGAAAAGATGTCTTTCAAACGATCATAAAAGCTATGAAGACTTCTTTTTTTTTTTGTTGGGGGGGGGGGGGGGTATTTTTTACAACAAGAAGTAACTCTATCTTTCTCATGTCGTACTAGCATTGGTATTAAACATAAAGCTTATAATTTTATTTGTTGTAGTAATTCTTGGACTCACTTGTTTCGCTGTATCTTATATTCTCATTGGAAACTTTGTTAGAAGAAAATTAGAAGCAAAAATGGAAAACCTCGAAACATATTATGTCCAACTAAGCATTTTTTTCCCTTTTTTTTTTTCATAAGTTTGAGACCTTACGTGTAAGATATACCTAGCGTACATTATGATTTCACTATCCTTAGTTTCTTTCTTTCTTTTCTTTCTATTTTTTTTTCCCGTTGTCTAAACATAGAAGATATAACTCTCCTTTTTCATATGCTCATTTCGTCTATGGAGCACATGCTTTTGAATTTTGTTGCAGTTATTGTTTTATATGTAGGGTAAGATGGTGAACATAGTAGATATACCTCCCCTTTTTTTTTTGTGCTTCACTACTTCAATTTCCAATAAGTATTGGACCATATATACATTTCGTTAAAAATAAAAAATAAATAAAAATATTGGACCATACATGCTTTGTGCCAATAATATATAGATACACACGTACTATCACGAAGCAAAACTTGATCTATTAGTCGTCCGAAATGGTGTTTTAACTTCGATGTTTTAAATAGCATTAAAAGGAAGAGAGAGAGAGAGAGAGAGAAAATTACAGCTGAGCTTAAATAATAGCTAATTATTATATTTCACTTTCTTTTTATAGTACATGGAGTTACTATATGTCAGAATTTTAAACACAATGTTGAAATATTCCTGTATGTACAGAAGCAATAGAGGAAATAAATGCATGCGGGTTAAAGCCTAAGTCAGCGAGCACATGTTTATTTATTGGTTCTTTATTCTTTAATTTCTTTCGTTGGTTATTGAATTTTGAATAATTAGGCTAACAAGCAGTGATATTTTTCTCCTCTAGTGGATGGAATTTTTTTCTTTTTATTTTCTGTTTTTCATGATAATGGAATCAAATAGGCGTTTTCTCAAAAAAAAAAAAAAAAAAAAAATCAAAAGAGGTGTTATGTAAATTACGTAATTGTAACCGTGTAAGAATTGTAATTTTCTATTTCTCTGGTCTAAACCAGGTTGACTAAATTGGATGGTTCACCGCTTCAAACTGTACTCTTTTTTAAAATAATAAAGCATTGTGCCTAGTATCTTGAATAATGGAGAATAGAATGAGGGGTACGCATAAAAAATAAATATATGTTGGGGAGAGGTTTTGAGGATTGTGAAAAGTTAAGGGTCCCAAACTGAAAAAGGGAAACACCTCGTCCTCGTAACTGAAACCCTATTAATTTGTTGTGCTCCCCGCAGTGGAGTGAGGTTGGACCCACCGCTCACGGGGAGATGCAGCGAACCATTTCTGCCTTATACTATTGTTATCAGTATTTATGAATTTCTCACGATATCTTCATTTATCGTTCATGCACTTGAAATTCTCGTCTATGTAATTGCAATTGGGCGATAATTTGAGCCAGTCCAAACTAAAGTATAATTAAATAATCATGAGGTTTATAGAGAGATAGTAATGTCATTTCTTCTTCTTTGTATTGTTATTATTTTTTTTGCTTCATGTCTTATTTAAAAATTGAATTTATTTTCATGTCTTATAAAACGTGAAATATTTTCATGAAATCCATATATTTAAGTAGTGAGACACGAAGAAGGGCTAGGACTCAAATCAAGGTAATGTTTGGTTGGAAATAATAAATAAAGGAATAGAATTAAATGGAATGAATAGTATTCATTTTATTAGTTTGATTTTATTTTTAATTATGAAAAAAGTTATTTTTTTGGAATAATAATTCATCTATTTGATGAAATTGTCTTTCTTAAATTAAACTATTGAAAAGTTATTCCATTTTATCTCTAATTTTATTATGTCATATTTGCCCATTTTTCATCAATAAAATAAAAAATATTTTATCTAAAATACTTATAAAATTCTCAAAATACTACATACTTTAGAAAATAACATATCAGGTCGTGCATAATCTGATGTGTTATTTAGGATTCTAAAAATAACACATCAGGTCGTGCACGACCTGATGTGTTATTCGGAATTCTGAAAATAATACATTAGGTTGTACACGGTCTGATGTTTTATTCAGAAATTTGAAAATAATACATCAAACCGTGTACGGTCTGATGTGTTATTTTCTAATATTATCTACTCCTAACGAAAAAAAATCTCAATGAATTGTAGAATATCTAATTTACTCTTATGTTGTATTATTAATTAGGTAGTGTCACTTCACACTTATATACTACATATAAAAGTATAATTTTTACTATAATTTATAATAATAAAAACGAACATAAATGATATATCTATTTTTCAAATTATTATTTTTTTTAAAAGAATTTTCTAATGCAAATAATATGTAAATAAATAAATGAATCAATTTTTGTACTAATTCAACTTTTGTACCAATTTTCTAATAATAGAAGTATTTTTGTTTATATAATGTTAATTTCATTCTATTTCATAGTAAACTAAATATAGTAGTCTCCGTTCAAATACTAATTCTAACATATCAACTAAACAAATCAATCAATTTTCTTTTCCATTCCATTCATACTCTCATTCCATCCCTATTATCATTCTCATTCCTTTTCTATTTTTATTTAAAAAATAAATGCCACCTAAGCTACTAAATATGATATTAGATAATAAAGTCTTATTTACTTTCATCCTCAACCTTTTTTTCTTTCCTCAAAAAAAAAATCCCATTAATTAGTAAGCATCACATGTTTGTAAGCTTAAAGAAATTAAAATACAATACTGTTTGATTTTAAGTTCTTATGGCATGTTTGGTTCAATGGAATGATCTTTAGAATGGAAAAATCATTATAACAAAAAGCTCATTCTATTGTTTGGTTGTACATTTGGACAATAGAATTCTTATTCTATGACAATTTTAATTCTATCAAATCGGGGAATTACAATTCCACTAGCCCACCTAAGTAATAAAGATTCCATTCCTTAACAAATATATAAAAAAAGTCATTTTACCATTTTTATCCTTAAATATCCTTATTGAATTATAAAAATATGTGTATTTTGATCGATTGCAATATAATTCTATTTCATTCCATTCTTTAATCAAATAAAGTAATTTCTATTTTAATATTGAATTCAAATTTTAATCAAACAATGAAATATTATTCCTATTCTAATTTTAATTATATTTCATTACGATTCTCATTATCATTTTAATTTCATTTCACGAACCAAACACAACCTTAAAGTTAAGCAAGAATGAATTGCAAACTTTAAGGTGGTAATATGGATAAGAATTTCTTTGTTATTATATAGCAATTATGAAATCAAACAAAAGGATTAACATTTTTAAAACTAATAAAATGGAAAAGTAATAAATAGCTTATTGACTAATTTTGGAACTGATAAAAATTAAAATGAGAAGTATTTTAAAAGGAGAGTGCGGAGGGAAAAAAATATGGGTGACAAATTACAATAGAACTACCATGCATAATGATAATCATGGCAACAAAGATTAAGAATATTAGTGCTCTATTAATAATTTCACACTTAATTTGGCTCACGGAAATTAAAGTTAATTGAATTGAGCTAAAAATATTACCGAGGTTTAGTATTTTTTTCACCTGTACCGAGTTTTAAAGTGAGAACCCCGTTAAGAAGAATCGAAGGAAGGACAAATCACTTACGTTTTCAGCTAAATCATATTAAATAGCACTGTCTAGCTATTTTGATACTTCAAAACAATATTATTTAATTTAAAACGTCACAATTAAATCGCACCATTTTGAAAATTATGCCATTTAAGCTCAAATATGTAACCTTTTTATATTAAAAAACATTGAACATGATGTTAAGTTAGTGTAAAAAAATGTACGTACTTGCTCTCAATCAGCTTATAAGGAGAAATGAAAAAAAAAAATAAAAAGGTGATCTAGGAGCATATATGCTACATTGTCTTAAATCTCATTCAATAGCAAAAGCTTTTGGAATCCGAAGGCATTAATTTAAAAAAAGAAAAAGAAAAAGAAAAAAAGAATTAAAAAAAAAAAGAGAAATATGAAGTAATAGTAGACAAGGCTAACTACATTGTGTAGACTGACCATAGTCCTTTCGCAACTCTAACTTTAAAAAACGAGCAGCACCGTGGGGGTTTTAATGATTTTTTCATAAGACATATTACGACATTTGTATTAACCATCTAAAATGACTCTAATTCTATCTTAAATAGACGACTAATGACGTCTTGACTAATGACGTCTTCTACCCTCTAAGCATCATCTAAACACACATAGATAGATAATACAAAATTGACGATTATTTTGAAAAAAAAAAAAAAGTATTCTGTACTAAATACAAAATTAAATGTTGCATAGCAATCATATAAGTTTCTAGTTGATTATTGTAAAACCCCAAAACTTTTGTGAGGGTATATTGGTCTTTTGATCATATTTTTCAAAAATAAGTATTAAAATTCGAATTTGGGGTCAAAGTGTGAATTTTCTTGAAAAATAGACTAATTTACAAAATTGAAGAATGAAATAGAATAAAAACTTGAAAACGGGGACTTATGTGCAATTTTTTTAAAAATACACAATCCATTAATATTCAGATGCGTGGCAACTCACATATTCCCTTAGCGCTCTCTCTCACAGTTTTTCAGTCGAAAACTGGCAAAAAAAATTGATTTTACGGTGAATCTCCGACGAAGTCCCTCTGGCCATCATTGAGCAGCGCCACTACCCGACGTCCAACTAGTACCGTCCTAGTAGTTGGCCATCGAAGTTTCACATCTGACGAACATTGAAAGTGCCGCTAGACGAAAACGGCCACTGGCGGCGATTCCAGTGGCCTCAAAACTCGATCTTAGGGTTCTCGGATTCCTCTCGATGAGAGGAACACCATGGTATATATCTCGACTCAATATTGTGTGGATTGAAAATTGTCATTTTATCTAGTTTTGTGTTGTGATTTTTCAATTCGATATTTAGATTGTAAATTAAACTTTATATTTGTGATATACTCGTGAAAATATGAATTTTGATATATATATATATATATATATATATATATATATATATATATATATAATATATATATAGGTTGCCAATCCAATAGGTATTTTTTTTCTTTTACCTATAGGTAGGTATTTTTTTTTAGCCGTTGGATCACCATCTAATAGTGATCCAATGGCTATAATGAAGTGCATGAAAAGATGTACATCATTAATGTTCTTTCTCTCTCTTACTTTTTACAATAAAAAAATATGCATGCTAAATTTTCATTGGTCAAATTGATACCTATGCATAGGTAAAAAAAAAAAATACTTACTGGATTGGTGCCCATATATATATATATATATAGACTAAGTTTGGTGACTGACACAAAAAAATGAGATTGGATAGCCCCGATTTCGCCTTATTTTGCGTACCATTCTGTCGAGTTTCAGTATGAGCCCAAATTGGTCAAGTTATACGTCTAACACTACTGAATTCCCAGCTAATTTGGATACTAGAAATTTACTAGTGATGTCTATTTTTCTATTCAAGGCTTCGTTGAAAAAAATGACATTTCAAAGCAGACGATCGAGGGTTCGAAAACGACCTCCAATCTTCCAAACGATTGTCAAATGATGCCAAATACTCTCAATAGCACTGTAGTACTATTTAGTTACCTGATTGAGGTAGAGATTTGATTACTCGATCTTAAAATTAGTTTAATTTTGATTTTCACATATTTTGAATAAATATGGAATTTTGTGAAATATTTGATAAATATATGATTTATACATAGTTTGTTATGATTTGATATTGATATTTAAACTATCATTATTATGATTTGATATTTAATCTACCTAGGAGACAGGTTATACTAGTTAGCATACCAAATTATCTTGTTTTGAAACTATTTTCTGTGAGAGCTGGAATTTATTATTTTTGATGAAAATGACTGTTGTGTTGCCGAAATTTTTATTAAATCTAATTTGAATAAGAATTTAGTTTTGAAACTAAACTTGATTGATTAAAAATATTGCATGGTATGTTTTTGCATTTTTGTGGAAAATGGTATATATTCTCATTCATATTATCTATATAGCATTTTATGTATTCATTATACCTACGCTGCTGACAGACTTACGGTACTCTTACTGAGTGCTCAGACTTACAGTACCCTATTTATGGTTCTCGGATTCCATATCATACTCACGGTTACCAACTTAGGTAACTCGAATATAATACACATATGAAGTTAACTCACTTAGAGTGGCTCACACTATATTATATACTTACGGTTACTAATCTTTTAGGGCTCGGACTTGTCATTGATTGTATTGTCTCTTAGGTACTTGACTTGAATATATATGTATTGGATTTGATGTGATTTTTATAAAGGTTTGGAATGCTTGAACCTTTGAAAAATGATTTTGATTTGAGATGATGTTTTACAATAGTTTGGAATATCTAAACCTTTTAACAATATTTTCGATTGAATTTCTAAAATCTGTTTAAATATTTTCAATGAACATATAGGACCTTGAAAGTAAGTATTTTATTTTAGTTAAAAACTTGTAATTGAATCTTTATTGACCATTCACATGCTTATCCTCCCAAACTTTCTCACACTTTCAAGTATTTGTGTATTTAAGGTAATAGTCTTGGTGGTTAGTAAGGTGATTGGCTTATGTATGTAATTTTGTTCCTATTTCCTAGTGGGTGTTTATATCATGTTTAATTCTCTTTGCTCATTCAAATATTTAATCTTGTTTATTGGTTTTACTAAGTGGATGTATGAGAGCAATAATAATACGAATTTGAGTACTTAGAATTACAAATAGTTTTATATAATTTGTTTTGGACACTGAATTCATTTATCATAATTTATGATTAACAAAAAGTTTCTAAATAAATTAATTAGAATTTTTCTAATCTTTAAGTGAAGTATTTTCTTAAAAATTCTATATTAATAAGAGATTTTCTTAATTTGAATTTTATTTATTTTTTAGGACTAAAATTTGAAATTCTAAGTACTTAATTTTCTAGAATTTTAGAAAAATTACTATTTATAACTATTTCAATTGAAAATTACGGTTTTGGATTTCTGGTCGTGACAATTATCACGAAGACTAAAGACTTCTATTTTTTTTTTTTTGAGTACTTTGCCAATTTTATCATCTAATAGCAATACACGTGCCTAAAACATGACTATTTTATTAGAGAAACTGATAGGCCAGTTAGGATTTAAGCCTAACGGTAATGTTTTCAAAATTTTTAAAAACGCGAGATTTAACAGATAAAAATATATTGGACAAACTGAAACTATTAAATGCAATGTCTACGGGCTACTAATATTTTTAAGCAGTGCTTTTGTATTGCATAACAATGTTATTTATCTATTAAAAAATACTTTTAAAGTGATTTTTGAAGTATGAAAAAAATGAAAAGAAATATACTTTCTCATACAATTCTTGACTCTTATAAAGGACTCTCTAGATGGCACAAGAAAAAATGCCAAAGTCAATAGTGTTTGCATAATTTGAATTACATAGTGTTATTTTAGAGATCGCAAAATATTCTACAGTTGTATTTGTCTAGAGCCATTGATCATTGTGAAGATTGTATATCTGCGACCACCAAAGATGTCATTCGAAAGTTCTGCTGTAGATTAAAAAATTGTATTTGTTGATTACAGTTGTATGCGCAAGAGTTGCCTACATAGGTTTGGCAGATCAAAGCTCATAAAATAATTCTAACATATTGTAAGTGATATTAGGCATTGAATATAATGTCTTCGTTAAACGTGATCTTAATTCATTCTTAGCCTTGATCTGGCGAATATGCTATGGAAATTTACCTTCGTTAGAGAGAGTAAGAATTAATAACTTCCTTTTGATTAGTGAGCTTAGCTAGGTGAGTGATATCTAGTTGACAAGTTTTAATTAGTCCGACAAAAGATAGTAAGACAATTTTGTGGGTTTGGTCGTATATTGTGGTAACAATCAAATTCTAGTCGAACAAATGGAGTGTGGTTGTCTAGTTATGTTTACTTGGGCACTATAGGCCATTTTAATTGGGACTAAGTAGTATATTTATTTATTTTTTAAAAAATTTAAATTTAACTAATAAATTCTACTTATTACAAATTAAAAAAAAACTTATTATTATCTAATCTTCATCCTATCTTATTATATCTTATTAGAAATAATAAATAGCATATTTTATTTTTTGGACGTTTCTACTTCTAGATTTAACCGGATATATGGACTATCTCTTATGTTGTGCTTACAAATTACGAATATAGCACCATGTCATAATATACTTGAATTCTAACTTTAAAAAATTGAAAAACCGATGGACCTCGTCCGCTAAAAGGGTACGGGACTTTCGTTTTTCCTCATTTGCTGAAAAGTACGGGATCCCGTTATAAAAGTTCATTTAGTTGCCTAATGTCTTCTTATTAACTATTTGAATAATGAAAACGATGATATAGTGACTCAAGATGAAGCCTCGCATAGAAGCAAGATGAAGCCTCACATGGAAGCATTCTGACGATCATTCCTTAATTAATTATATGTATATATAATTGTGATTGGTGATTGTAGTCTTACTAGAAAAATATTCGGCTAACCATATTTTGCAATCTCCAAACTTTTTCTTCTAAGAAAAATTAAGTCTTCACAGTTTTAAAGAGGCCAATAATTGTAACTGCTGCAAAACAATTAAGAATCATGGTACGGGACGCCCGTGATCTCTCTCTACTACTACCATTATTTCTCTTTCCTACCCCAAGTTTGGCCAAAGGGAAAGTGAGCGAGCGTGAAATATAGTACCATGCTTTAGGGGTAAGGTGCGTTACTCCGTAAAACACGTTTCTTTAGTAACATAATAATCACGTATATTAGAATTAACAATAGATAAAGTAGATCAATTCGATACAAAGCTGAGAACTCAAATTTAAATATTGAATTACTTCAAAAAAAAAAACATAGAACATTATATCAATAGAGTTTTCAACACAAGATTATACATAAAAGCCAATCAAAATAAAAATAAACGGCATGGTTCAGCACGTTTAAATATGTAAAATGATATTAAAAAGTAGTTTCGTATCAAACCTAATCAATTTTCTTGGTTTTGTTTTTTTTAGAGCTGCTTCAAATCGATGTGTACATTGAGCGGAAAAAAAAAATCGATGTGTAAGGTTTTGCGAAACTAAAAGTGTTTCGATGGAAAAAAAAAAAAGAAAAAAAATCATTAGAGCTAAATCAACTAAAATCGTTTTCATTCATGATCAAACTTAAGAATAAATAGTTGAACATGTTTCCAGAACGTTATACGAAGTCAAATAATTTACAAATCTAACTAAAAATCAAATAAAAAAGCCAACAATTAGACAATCTCACGAACACGATAGTAATCAAACGATGAAGCATAATTGATATGATCTTAATTTTTACTTATCAAAAGTCATATACCCGGAGAAGCTAAATAAACGGAATAAATAGAAATACAAAGAATACTCGGATTAAGTTTGGTTAAATTAGATATTATTAACAAATAGGTAAAAACCAAGGCATTAATTCGAGAGAAGTATACAAATGGACCGAATAAAATAATATAAATATAATTAGAGTTACTCAGATTGACACATTACTTACCTAGCGCTGTACATTGCGCCGATAGCATGGCTCTAGTATAAATAAGTTGATACAAATTAGAGGACTGAGAAGATACTATTAGGTAGTAGTAACCGCATATAAGGATGAAGAAAAAACACAAAATATCACGAGAAAATATAAAAGGAAGGGTTAGAATGAGATTGGATGGACAAAGAGGACAGAGCTGAGAAGTCGGCCTGTCAAGTCGCTGTTGTTGCCTTTCATTGTTTTTCGCACCCTTTCTCCACTCTCTTACTCTCCTCCGTATTTAACGTTAAATCACATCATTTCAGATTGCAGATTTCAGAGCAAAAAACCCCAATCTTACTTTTCCTCTTCCCAACTTAGTCCTACACTCACTGCATCTAGCATTATACTATACCATACTATACTACCTCCCACATTTCACTCTATTAAATCCCCCCACCCTCGACTCACCTCACTTTCTTCCCTCTGACTTTTCACCCCTCTATATATTTTCCTTCTCTCTCTTCTATTTGTCTTGGCATTTTTGGTTCGTGTTTCTCATTGTCACTTTTCATTTATAAATTAATAATATAGTAGTTTATGTGATATATATATATATATATATGTATGTATTCGAATAGTTCGACACCCATGTGCCATTTGTTTTCTTACTTGCTTTTGTTTTTTGAGAACTGAAAAGAGTGGCTTAGGAGAGAAATATATAAGTGAAAAAAGAATGGTAGAAAGAATCTACAAGTTGTAGTAGAGAACTCAGGCGAAAAAAAGAATCCTCTTTTACCCTTTTCTCTAACTTAGCTCAGGTGTGTGTTGTTTTCCTTTTACCTCTTTCCTAGCAGAGACGGAGAGAGAGAGGGAGAGAGACAAGCTTTCATTCAAACAGCAGTGGAGAAATGACTAAAGAAGAAGACTTTAAGCTCCTCAAGATCCAGGTCTTTCTATCTTAAACCGCATTCCGTTGTCTCTCTTCTCTTTGGGTGTCGCATTTTTATTCTTTTTTTTTTCCTCCCTTATACAAACAGCAAAGTTGGGAATTGGTCTTTTCCTAAAGAATCTTCCCTTTTCTTATTTTGTTTTTTTTTTTTTCGCTTTTGTTGCTTTCTTTTAAAAAAATGCTTTTAATTTAGATTTTGTTCTACAGACTTTTGTTCTCAGAGTGAACATACATTGTGATGGGTGCAAGCAGAAGGTGAAGAAACTGCTTCAGAGAATTGAAGGTGCTTACTTTTCTGCTCATCTTTTTAGCCGTGTGATTCTCTTTTCCTCTTCTCAATGGTTACTGAATTTGGCTTTTTACCATTTTGCCACTCGTGCTTGTTTAGTTCCAGAGAGGAAATGTTTAAGAAGTGCTTAAGAATTAGTAGGAGAAACTGTGAGTCTTTGATAAATTTTTACCGTTACGAAATTTCCATTAAAATTTTCATGGTCCTGTCTTTTTCACAAGTTATGTTTACTTGTAATTTAATAGGGGTAGTTGATGGATCAGAGTACAACCCACATGTTTGAATCTTTGATGAATTGTTAAAAATGGTAGACTCGAGTATTTGAAAATTTTACAAATTGACTGGACAAATGTTCTGATCTCCAGATATTAGCAAGAGTTTTTATTTGTTCTTATTTTTTAAAATTCAGAGTGAAGTGTTTATAATTTGTTTTCTGGGGTTTTTCCCTTTAGGTGTTTACCAAGTGAACATAGATTCAGACCAGCAAAGAGTCACAGTTTCAGGGAGTGTGGACTCTGAAACTTTGATCAAGAAGCTGGTTAGAGCTGGCAAACATGCCGAGCTTTGGTCTCAAAAGAGCAACCAAAACCAGAAGCAAAAGAACAATAACAACTGTATCAAAGATGACAAGAACAACAAAGGCCACCACAAACAAAACATGATGAAGGGGTTTGAGGCCCTCAAAAACCAGCAGCAACACAAGTTTGCTCCTTTTGGCCGTGAAGAAGATGACGACTTTGATGATGAAGATGAGGACGAGGAAGATGATGAGCTGAGGTTTATCAGAGAGAAAGTACAACTGGGGTTGCTGAGGCAGCAAGCAATGGATGCTAGTGAAGCTAAGAAGAACGCTCAAGCCATGTCCTCTGCTCAAAACAATGGAAAGATCAACCACCCTGCTAATAATCCAAATGGGTACTCTGCAAAGAAAGCTCAGCCAAATCAGAATATGGGAATGAAGGCTTCCCCTGGTGTCATTGATCAGAAAACCTTGGCTGCCCTGAAACTGGGTAACAATCCTCAGTTTGGTGGTGGAAATATCAATTCTGCAGGGGAAGGAAGGAGTAATGACCTTAACACCATGATGAACTTGGCTGGTTTCCATGGAAATGGTCCTAATCTGTCTACTTCAGCTGGATTGGGGGCGAATACCATTAATGGACTTGGAGGATTCCAACTCCAACCCAACAACAATGGCCATCCGGCTACCTCTTCTGGTCTCTCCAATGGCTATGCCACAGGTCAGTATCCATCATCCATGTTGATGAACATGAATGGCTACAACAACCATACATCATCGTCATCCCCCATGATGACAAACATGAACATGATGAACATGCATCAGGCCAGGCATCATCCCATGATGCAACAACAGCAGCCGCAAGTCATGTACCAGAGATCCCCCTTCGTTCCTTCAAGCACAGGCTACTACTATAACCACAGTCCTTATCCAGCTCAAGCAGCTCCATCTCCTATCCCATACTCATCATACCCTGAACCAAGTTATGGCTCTGATAGCTCTGCAGCCCATATGTTCAGTGATGAGAACACAAATGGCTGCTCAATAATGTAATGGTTACATATGTGTGATTTTCTCTGTTTAGTTTGGTGTGGTTTTTGGATGAAGCAGAAGACAGACTTGGATTAGGATGATGATGATAAGTGAATCTTATCTGTTCTATTGTGTTGTTAAGATTAAGATGATGTTCTCTTTTTCTGTCTTTGTTTTACTAATCAGTTCTGTCCAAGTCTAACTTTTTTTTTTCTTTAATCATGTGTTCAGGATATATATATATATATATATATATATATATATGGACTAAATTTGTGGCCTTTGAGCCACACTATAACTTATTGTTAGTAAATAACTATTAATATAATGTATTTTGAAGCTTGGTTAAATTTAGAAAAAGGGATTATCACTTATGGTGGTATGGTCAAATTTTGTAGTTTTGTTTGGTAAATGTTAAATTATTGGCTTGCATATCAGACAAGTTGAGCATTGGTTACTGCATTGTGCTCAGACAGATGATGACACTGTTCAGAAGGGGAGTTACGAAGCAGAGCTGTGTATGTGTGCGAGTCTGCTGGGTTGACGTTGTTAGGCAGAGGTGCACGTGCTAAGCACGTGCATCCTTTTTTAAGTGTGTTGCCGACAGGAGGACCACAACACCATTTACATGCACTTCTTGTTTGTCAGTAATGTATTTGTGTTTATGTTTTAGTTGTTAACATGGCAAGTTGGGAGCTTAAATTAAACATTTTGGTCTTGGTGTTCGCATAATGGTACGAAATTTAGTCCAAAAGATTATTTTAGTCGAATAAATTATACAAGCCTTTGTTTGACATATCATAAGATATAGTGACGCATTTTATTATATTCATATATGAGTTTGAACTCTAAAGCATCGCGAGATAACATAGAAGAATTTGATATAATTTGGTTTTATGACCCGATTCGAAACTCTGATTATGTGCCTAATACATGCATGTGTGTCTAAAACTTGAGATGACAATAGAGTAGCTGTGCTTGACTACTTATGTATAAGAGGCAAAAGTGGTGATTTTATTAACTGTTATAGAAAGAATCCTAGTCCAAAGCAAACGCGGATACACAATCCAGAATTACATCAAACCACATTTTATCGAAAGTAAAATGTAAAGCAAAATATGCTATGAGTCGCAATATTTCTGTAACGAGAAATATAATTAAGCTAGGGTATCAAGGAAAGCATAGTGCCTAATTACTATATGAGTATTTTTAGTGCTTTGATTGTTTGTTATTTTTGGCTTGCCACTAGTTATTTATTTATTTATTTTTTAAAAGACTAGTTGGATTGTAACCTAATTAACTTATTATGAAACTTATCGTAGTGATGACGACTGCAATTGGACTTAGGTCATCAGCTAGAGAATTTTTAATTTATTGTATTCCTAAGTGAAAATCTAGGTACTCCATGAGCAACTATTTGTTAGCCTCTCTACTAACATGAGCTAAATATACACTAGATAAAGATGAAATTTAAGAATAAAATTCAATCGACCGTATCCGTCGTTAAGTATCATATTATGCCTACACGTGCATTGAAGTCTGATTTCGTATTAACAATATTAAGGATACCTTAATATAAAAATAGAACATAACATAATTAAAATTGTATTTTTATCCGTTTGGTTAACTTATTTGCAGTGTAATGTCAACTAATCGTAACTATTTGTCTATATAAGGTTTTGTTGGCTCCTACTTTCTAGGCTTTTTGTATTCTTCCATTACCGTTTCCTACTCTTTATTATCTAATACCAATAAACAACAAAATATAGACTCAGTGACCAAACATAAAAATAATCTTAGCAAAGAGATGAAATTATCATGAAGTAGGTATTTATGTCTTCCCCTTTCTTTGTTTAATTAACAAAATTATTTTATATCTTAACGAAAAATATTGAATGGACCATACTCATTGTAGTAGTAGCAAAAGGGGAACTAAAATGGGCAAATGACAAAAATGGATGCGCTATATTATAAGCAATGAGTTTCATCACGAGTTTTTTTTTTTTTTTTTTAATAAATAAAATCAGTCAGAAATTTTCACATAAAATTTTATATATCATGTCTATGTAAAAATGTAATAACATTTTGATCTAGATCTTATATGCTAACTTACTGTTATTAAAAATTAATAATGATCATTTGTGGTGACGCACGAAGGTTGGTAGTACAAAATGATTTTATAAAATAAAAGATAGTGATGCAACCAATCACATATGTCAAGGAAATAAAATGAAAAGTGTCGACGGAGGTTTTACAATAAAATTGGAAAAAATTAAGAGATGTGACTTGTGCGAATTGAGTTATTAATTAAAGAAAATAAAGAGAGAATTTTATAGTGATTCAGCCCCGAAAAAGATGAGCTTACGTCCACTATTTTTCACTATTTTATGGAGAATTACAAGCACTCAAAGTTACAATGTTTCGTCTGGAAATCTCTCTCAAATTGGGAGTCAGAATTTCAAAGTCTGAAAATTAGAAAAAATGGGAAAAAATTGGAATCCCCGTCTGAAACATTGAGTTCTCTTTATATAGGTGAGGGTAACCCAACGTTCCTAATTGTGAAAACGGATAACTATACAATCAGGTAATACAATTCGAGTAACAATATAATTGGGTAACCACTCAAAATGGGTAACTGGTCGATCATAAATAGGAGACTTTTGTTTCCTTTTCCTTGCAGATTTCCTGTTTGACGAAGCAGAGACTTGTTTCCTTTTCTTTCGGAAGAGGTCGCTCACAACCTATACAGAGAAGGTCGCACATAACTTATGCAAAAAAGGTCATACATAACTACACAGAGGAGGTCGCATATAACCTAAACGGAGGAGGTCGCACATAACTTACACGGAGGAGGTCGAACTTAATCCCTACTCATGCGACCTGACATAGGATTTTAGACCGTACAACAATTGCCTCCCAGCTTCATTAGTTCTTTAGGACAAAATGGAGCTTCCTTTTAACGTGCGATCTTAAAAAATGCGATGTCATGACCTAGACTTGAGATATTTGAAGAGTCGAAGAGTCGCCAGATTTCAAATCCCATCTTTCAAGATCACGCGTATTTTTTTCTGACAGACGGAAACATGTGTAGCCTTTTCTAAGAAAGATAGCAGAACTCGAGGAAGCTTAAGGACATCAGCCGTCGTTTTTAAACCAAATCTTTTCAAATTTTTAAAAAATTCTGATTTATATTCGGAAAAAATCAAATCCCGCGTAAACTTCGGCTTTCAGATCTAAAAATCAAATTCCTTGATCTACGGCTGTGATTTAACGGTACTTGGAGTATATAATCGGAAACCAATTCGTTTCTATTTTATTTCACTGTTTCCATCTTTTCTCAGAAAATACCGAAGTTTCAGAGAACTCTAAAACGCCGTTTCGTCCTTCAGTTCGCACAATCACAGTTTCTTCTCTGACGAAGTTCAAACTATCTCAATTCCTCCGCTTCTGAAGAAAAGTTAGTTCATTTCTTCTTATTTTTTTTCTGTTCTTGAAAAAATAATTTCAATTTTTAGGAATAGAAACTCATCCCACATTGAAGTGAAATGGGAATTATTTTTATCCCCCT